>JAAGKR010002221.1:0-100352 GCA_011419295.1 Clarias macrocephalus
AATTGATGACAATGAACAACATACAATCCAAAACAGCATTTCCTTAGTATTACATAATACTCATATAAAATCATGCCATTGCACATAGACTCAGTCATGACATTATTATGATTTGCACTGTTGTCACGTTGTCAAAAATACAATTGCACATAAAGGTTGCACTGCATTTCACTTAATTTCTCTTATCAGGATTATTCATTTATGTCTTTATAAAAAAAACTATGTTACTAGTGACTTATTGTGGCTGCAAATATAAAAAATATATAAATATACTGTAAATATACAGTATATATTTATACATCTTGTAGCTTTCTGTTCTTAGCATTGCACTAGTGACTCCTACCAGTTATCACATTACCCTGTGTCTATCTATCTATCTATCTATCCATCTATCTATCTATCTATCTATCTAGACAGGAAGAATAAACAGATCAGTAAATAACACATAACAATAAATAAATAAATAAATGACACACCTGGATTTTTTGTTTATACAAGAAAGACATATACCGTATTGTTACATTTACATTTAAGAAATAATAAATGGCGCCATATATAAATATAAATGTAGCAATTCTAAAGATTAATCATAGGATAAAATATTTATCCTCCTCCTTCTTGTAGTCAAAGAAACCAAAAAGAAACTAAAAAAAAAACTTAAAAACCTTTCAATAAAAACAAGTATTTTTTATTTGCATTTCTATTTGATAGGATAAGATTTATATAACAATTTAAAAGAGATTTCTTATTTGCACACACACACACACACATACACACACACACACACACACACACACACACACACACACACACACAAAGGAATTTATCACTGACAAAACCATCTCTGTATGACATCACAAGAAGTACAATGGCAGAAAGTTGTTTATTTTTTTTTCCACAATATGAATTATATATACAGCTCTGGGAAGAAAAAAAACAAGAGACCACAGCAATTTACACCAGAAAAGTTCTGGAATGCCATCAAGAGGAAGATGGATGGTTACAAACCATCAAGCAAAGCTGAGCTGTTTGCTTTTTTGCAAAAAGAGTGGTATAAAGTTAATCAAGAGCAACGTGAAAGACTGGTAGAGAGCCAAAATGAATTGCAAATACAGATTTCTTAATGTTATTAAGCCCAAGCATTAACACATTTTTTTTTACAAATTATTTGCATTTTTTATTTGAGTTAATAAAGCTCTGCCAACAAATACTGATGATCTTGGGTTATTTTGATGTGTTGTGATCTTGTCAGTTCCTTTAAATATATACTCTAAATAACAATAGTTATATTTTGAATCGAGGAGAAAAATTGTCAGCAGTTTACAAAAAATGAAACAAAACAAAAATCTTCATCTCACCAATACATACACATGAGAAGAAAAAAAAAACATAAGAAACTGATTATTTTGCTGTGTGCCCCAGAGCGTATAAATCATAGTGTATAGTATCCGGGATGCAGTAGGAACGCGAGTTCGCTTCAAGTTGCAGCCGAGACCAATTCGAAGGTGCACAGCACCTAAACACATGGCGCTGCAGTTTGCCGAGTGGTACAGTAAGGGTACAGTATGTTCCTCTGCTCAGTGTTGTGTGTGCGTGCTGTGGTCGCTGTTTAGACAATGAGTGGTGCATTTACACATCTTCACTGTTATTATTATATCATGCATACGTATTTTCCCCCCTTTTCTTCTTCCTTTTTTTTTTTTTAACACACCACGTTTGGAGTTTTATTTGGTTATTTAGTAAGCGTTTTCAAAACAAACACATCTCATAGGAATAATTTCTCCGTTTATATTATTATTATTATAAGGGATAGAAGTCGCGTTATTTTGTGCTTAGGGGTATTTAAAAGTGCCCCTTAATGAAAATGTGTTTCAGATTGTTTGAATACCTGTGTTACTTATTAGGGATGGGAATCAGCAGTCATCTCCCGATACGATATTATCACGATACCTCGTGATTCTAGAAACATTCAGATGTGTGTGTGTGTGTATATATATAATTCACTACTACCACACGGGAGGAAAATGAGTGTTTCACCTGCAGGATTATAAAGAAACAGTAATGGTTTTTTTTTCACTTTAAACGCTTAAAAACCCAAATTGTTAGTGAGCGCGCGGGTTGCGTGGCCGCACAGGCACGTGACGCTCCTAACGCGCTCGCGGGGGGTCGACGATGGGGTCACATTAGCATGTGCACTTTCTGCTGTCTCTTTTGTAGAAAAACATAGTTCTCTTAATCAAAATGTCAATTTGTCTTGTCCCAGCTAGCCAGCTAATTGGGTCTCTAACTTAGCTAGTTTTATTTGTTCATTTATGTTGCCATGTCAATCTGTCTTGTCTCAGCTAGCCAGCTAATTAGGTTTCTTAGTTAGCTAGTTAGTTTCTGTTAATTTATGTTATTAATTTATGCTGTATGTAGCACCTTGGTCCTGGAGGAATGTTGTTTCGTGTCACTGTATATAGTTGAAGTGACAATAAAAGCCGACTTGACTTGACTTGATCTGCTGATCCCCGGTCACAACCAATCAAACTAAAACTGGCCGATTCTGGTCACTTGCTGATCGACTGCTTCATCCTACTATAAATGTAAAAATAAATCATAAAATATCAACTTTGGAGGTTCTTTTCATAGTGGCGATACATGAATCACCACCTCCCTATCTCTATTACATACAAATAACAATTAAGAATGTGATAAAATCGAATAAAAAGAACCCTCGGCCCTCATAAGTGTGGGGACGTTTGTGTTTTAATTTCATAATTCATCACTTTCAGGAAAGCAATAAAATGATTTTTTTCCGGATGACTCAGCCTGTACTAGTCATGTCTTCGTTAAATTAAATGCCCTCTAGGATGTGTTTGTTCCGCCCCCAGGGTGCTCAACAGTAGCAGCTTGTTATCAGCGAACATCATTTATTTTGATTATTGGTGCAAACTGGTAACTTGGCGACTGGCAATTTTATGGACTATTTCATCAACTTTAAACTGTTTATTGCCAGAATGTCTCAAAATTCGAGACTGATAGATGACGTGTTGCTGTCTCTATGATCATGTAATATTATTTTATTTACAATACAGAAGGATCTGATATCTCCTGGTTATGACCATTATGTCCCTGGTCATTGTCAGGAGCGCTGTAACTTCAGCTCAAATGTGTACATCATAACTCCTGTCGTGTTGTCTAGGACATTATCATCATTAAATTCTATAGGTATTTACCAGTCGTTTGCTAGCCTTCATATTTATTGCTTATGACATGCTTATAACATACAATTAACCTTTTCTAAAAAATATATTAATTATTGTGAGATGTGAGCTATCTCTTGTGTAAATCAGCTAAGTATCTTGTTTGACAAGTAGACATATCAACATGTGGCGTCATACCATTCTTAAAAAGTTATTCATGCCCTGTAGCTTATATATATATATAAACCCTTTTTTTGTGTGATTTTATGTACATGTACATTTCTCATCCACCCCCCTTTGCGAGCTATATTTTAAATCACAAACCTATAGATGTGTTAAATGTCATGGATTTGACTGCCATCTGGTATAATCTGGAGACGTCAAAGCACCAAATAACACTTTGATTTTTCAACAGTGACAAATATCACCTCAAACCCCTCTGGTGAAATTTTGCATTCCTGGAAATAACGGGTGACAGCTACAGGTTATATCAGAGTCATCAGTTTTGTTAGTGCAGCATGATGTTACCATGGAGTCGCCGATTTCTTTGATTGACACGCTTTCAAGATGCATCTCTGTGCTTGTGTGGCTGACACTAACAAATGAAAGAGCAGCAAAAATCCCAGTGTTAATGTAGAATTTAGTGTGCTGGTAGTATTAGAGGGTGTGCTGATAAAAATCAGAATTTTGAAATACTACTATGGAAGTTACCTGATGTACGAGGGGCGTTCATGTCAAATCGGGACTTTCTTATGAACGAAGGTCTAAAACTGATTGAGATTTAAAAAAGACTTAAAGCACAGTATAGCGATGAGACTCTTAGCCGTATTTGAACGGCGCAACTGAAATGTTTGAATGACCTCAATGACGATCTCGGCAGAGGTGGCTGATCTTTGAAAATGTACAGATAATCTTTCACCAACTGGAGGAAGAGACCCATATTTCCGTGAGACCTGTACACGAACACCACTTGCACATTACAGGGACTCATCTGGGAGTTATTACCTCATCCCCTGTACAGTCCCGACCTCGCTCCAAGCCATTTCCATAAAGGAGTTCCTGGGAGGCCAGTGTTTCAGATGTGATGAAGGCAGTCTGATCATGGCTGAGAAAGAATTACTAGTGAAACACTGGGATAAGTGCTTTATTGTAGCAGGGGGTTATATAGAGAAATAATGGGAGTTTTTACTCTCATAACTGTTTTCTGTTATTCTGCGCAATCAAAAGTCCCGGTTTGACTCGAACACCCCTCGTATTTGGTGTGACTCATCATTTTTCAGTATGTTTTTCTGAATCTGACTCGTACATAAATATGCTTTTGGTAACAAGAGTCATGCAAATGGTAACAGATTCAGGCAATTCAGTTTTGCTTGTGTTTAGCACGTATTTTAGTCTAAAACACAGAATCGACTGAATTTAAAAAGAAAGGTGCTAACTCATTGAGGTTGGTCATTGTATCATTATTATGACTTTGCTCCATATGTTTTTTTTTTTTTTTGTGCATGATTTTTTTATTAGAAAAAGCCGACAAATCCAAACTCTGGCATTTCAAATTAATTTTATTTATTTTTTAAATTCCTTTTCAGTTTCCAAATGACGCTCTTCTGTCATGGCTTGCCTTTGCCCCTGCGCTTGGCTTGCCGCAGACCTAAAGATATTCACAAGTGTGAATATAGCCATCGCTGGAGGAAGCCAAACCAGCCTCAGCTTGGTTTCTGCTCGGGCTCTTCTCCTTCGTCGCCAGACCACCATGGAAGAAGCACGAAGCAATCATCTTTGAATCCTGACCAAGAAGAACCACACACTCCAGTTCTGCTGAAAGAGGTCCTGAAATACATGGACATTAAACCCGGCCAGGTCAGGAGCTTCTGTTTCTCGATTTTTGTCACATTTTATTTTTGTATCTGGAGGAATCTATTGAGGTTTTCATTTTGGTATTAAAGCACAAGACACTGCTGGTCTATACTGTAACCTCATGCAACATATGTGCACTATATAACCAATAACACTCATATTGTGATTCATTCACAGAAAAATGTTTCCAGTATCACCATTAATGGCTTAGGACACATGTTTTAATTATTATTTTATATTAGTTAGAAAAGTGATGCCTAATTGCAAAATACATGAAAGAAAGCGCATCCATAAAACAGCATACTTTTCGAATATCGACGTGACCCAAGGTTTAAGAAGCGAGAGGTTTGATGGACTCATCATTACACAGCTAGTGTTATTAAAATTCAAATAAGGAAATTTTCTCTGACTTACTATTTTTTTTTTCATTCTTCTGCACAGTGTAACAGTAGTTCATTATTAAGGGGTTTGAATGTGAACACATGCAGGAGTTAACACCACAAGACCTAATAAGATTACCAGGTTCTTCTCAGTGTGTGAACAGAAACAGATATCAAGAAAGACAAACTGACACCTTTTAAGCCTGCGAATTTAAAGCGCTGGCACAGCGATGTGACAGCAGGAGGGATATGAAGAAGTCGAAAGAGATGAAGAACAGGAGAGATGTCGTTCAGAAAGAACAGAAGATATTGCACATTTGTGCCGAAGATGAAATTCCGTGTTAAATGAATGGCATGGTGGCTAATGGGATGTGTCATTACTAGCAAATCACGAGCAGGCATCGTAAACTCAGCAGTTCCCTAGCGATGTGCTTAAATATGGTTCTGTGGACCCCTGATAATACCATGAGGAAGAGAAACTCCTTGTAAAGTGGTATGTCTCAGTAGGAGTTAGGTGTCCAGCCCAGCTATGATGGTCTACCAGCTGTGTGTGAGCCTCTGCTTAGACAATGAGCTCATCGTGTGGAGCAGGCGTTAAAAAAAATACACTGCCCAGCAAAAAAGAAAAAAAAAGTTGCTGTTTCAAAAGGAATAACAACTAAGGATATTTTAAATGACTGGAGCTGGGTCCAACACATTATCAAAAGCTGGAAGGATAGTGCTGAACCGTCAACTTTATGAAAGAAAATCACGAATGGAGATCAAAAAGTTGCTGTTTCAAAAGGAAAAAGCAAAGACAACAACTCAGGATATTTGAAATGACGAGTTGGGTTCAACATATTATCAAAACCTGGAAGGATAGTGCTGAACCGTCAACTTCATGTAAAAAAAATCATGAATAGAGATCACATAAAAATCAACAGTGAAAAACCAAAGCTATGTCTAATAATAAAAGTAAGAGCGAAAAATAAGAGAACTCAAGAAACTCCTCAGAAAAAAGTCTTGAGTTTGTTAGGAAGCATAAATATTGGACTTTGGACCAATGGAAAAAGGTCATGCGGTCTGATGAGTTCAGATTGACCCTGTTCCAGAGTGATGGGTACGTCCCTTCATGGGCTTCCCTATCCTGATGCATAGTTTCTATCCCACTGTACAAGCCTCTGGAGGCAGTGTTATGATCTGGTTGCTTCTGTCGGTCAGGTCCAGACTCAGCAACGTTATGTGACGATAAAATGAAGTCAACTGACATCCTGAATGCACTGAATGACCAGGTTATATCACATCTATGGAGTTTTTCCTCCTCCTTGATTACACAGGCATATTCCAGGACTCTGAGAGCATGAAGAATCATTTTCACAAATGTACTGGCCACCTCATTGTGCATCAAAGGTTGAAATCTTGGCCAGACAGTCCACACTGCAAATACAGAAGATTGATTCAAGTCAACCTATAGTTGAGTCACCTCACCACCAAGTTCTCAATGCAACTCTTTTTACTGGCATGAGTGCTAACCAAGTATTAGTTTCAAGTTGGTTTTCATATAACTTATGCACAAGTAAGGGATAGCACTTGACCAGTCTCCTAGGGGTAATGGTCAGTCCTGGTGCTTTGCCACCATTTGAAAGGCAGGAAAAAGCTTATGGGCCCCAGAGAGATGATGACCATGGCGCTATGTTGCAGTACTGTGGTGGCCTCACACACCCATCAAGAAAAGTCAATTTACTTTAATCAGACCTCCAGGATCCAGTCCTATTGCTAGTAGATAGGGTCGAGTCCTCATCTACAACAAGTGTGTGTGTTCCTTCCATCACATTGCACCACTAACATGTAGTGTAGATGAGGACCTGACCCATTGTAGTAGTTCCTGATCAAAAGGCCAAGATCCCGGGGATGTGTGGTGATTATCCAGCCCCCAACCAGACGCCTTCCTGTTGGATTGAATACACTTTACGTTCATGTTCTGTTTGTGAAATGTGGCAGGAACTCTAGACCGATGTCCCTCTGCCATTAAAAAAACACAACTTGCCGTCTCACACCTTGTGAGGTACACAGGTGATCATGACACACCAGTGACTCAGACGACATTGGAGCAGGATGTTTTGGAGAGGACAGCTACATGACACCAACATAAATTGGAAGTCTATGTCATACGTTTAGGCAACAGGGAAAAAAAATCACAACTAAAAGAAGACACGGAGGAAGAACCATGAGCTGAGTAGTAGTATGGATTGTTTTGTAAGGTTTAGGCAAATAACTAATTAGTCTCCATTGTGAATTCATTATAAGTTTTAATAGGCTCAGATAGATTAGGATAAATAACCTATAAAAAAAGAAGAATCGAACATTATTTTTTGGAAGTGTACATAACATATAACGATCAGTATAGTGTAAATATTATCTCGTCCGGGGTGTGATTATGTTCTTCTGTGTTTGTGTAATCGTGTGCGCACGTGGGAGAACTCGGAGGCGGCTTGTTGACTTGTCATCTCCTTTAGTAACCACATGCAGTCGTGCTGCAACGGAACTTGTTCATCACCGAAACTTTGCAGGCTCGCCGATCCGCTCGGGCGAGGTAGCGTGGCACTAACAGGGACCTTGGCGTGCTCTTAACGTGCTAGCAGGCCAGATGGGCATGAGTCAAAAGGCCTTCTGCTGTGGCGAGCGGCTCAGCAAGGAGTGCTTCGGGTCCTACGATTAGAAGCGTTGCCGGTGCAGGTGGAGGTCTCGGGTCAGCGAGTGAGTCAAGCGCACAGCTCCTGACTAAAGTTTGCATCTCTCAACTTGACCATCATCCGCCCATGGGCCAACTGGTGCAGTTAGAGCTTGCCAAAAGTGCCGGGATATAAGCAGGCAATTAAATAAAGCATAACCAGGAAGCTCTTGCTTTTGCTCGGAACCCGCAGCGTCACAGATGTGCCGTTCATGTTTTGCTTGTCGGGCCGAGACACTGATTCCCCTAAGCCTTGGGCTTAAAGTATCCTATATTTCCAGAGATGTCCTTATATGCCTAGACAGAACATGTTTTTTTTTCTTTTCATCAGTTCAATTTGATGGAACATCCATGTGGACTTGCTTGAAAAAAAAAAAGAGTCTCTGTTTAACCTATAAGTAAAGACCCTGATGCTTCTTGGATCAAGTATCAGTAATGCGTTTAACCAGCCAGCTTTAGTGAAATCAACAGAACTGTTGTGCAAATGGATTTAACTAAGGTTAATGTAATGAACGTAATTGGAGGCAATTTAATAATTTTGGTAATTGATAGTTTAGAGCAGAATCATTTCTTGAACAGTTAGTGCAGTTAATGATCTGGAATAAACAGATCATCAGTACGTTTACTGCCGTAACAATGGGCCTCTTTTTTTTTTTTTTTTCCCCACTCTTCTATTCATTGAGTTTTTCTGTGTGTGCTGCTTGACGGACAACTTAATGATAGTGTTAGTCAAACACACTCTATGATCCCTGAGAGGAATCACTCCTAATATTTTGATCTGCTATTGTAAAGCAATCAACCCCTGCGCGGAGGCTCTCGTCAGGCGAGGCGAAGCGGCATGAATGGAGCACTTAGGCGGGCCGAGAGTAAACGCCGCAATTATGCCAAAGTGGGTAAATGTAGGCTTTCAGCGGTCGAGCGCCTCCCACGCAGGTATCCAGCGCACGGAGAGCAGCACAGGTGGAGGATTCGCTTCCTTCTTACCCATCAGCTTGCTACACTGCGCCTGCAGAAATGGGGATTCCACAAATGTGTGTAAACAGATTACTTTGCTCTAATCTGCTTCCTCCTCAGACGCTGAGGCAGGAATAGAGAGAGAGAGAGAGTGAGTAGAAAGGCTATTAATGGCTGCATGCCTTCCTTTCTACACATAAGAGCTCTCTTTTTTATGGAACTTGATGTTATACAGGATGCAGCATTTTCTCTTCTAAAAGGATTTAACATTTTCCCCCCTTACCTTCTTAAATCAAGTAGCCTGTAATGAATGGAACTGTTTTACTCACCGAGTAGTGACGTACCATTGGAGAACTTGGCAAACAATATATTTTCCATCTTTCAACTTACATATTTCTCGTTGCTCTTGAGTCTTTTCTCCTTTTCAGTTAAGGTCACACACAAAAAAATCATAATCGGACAACTGGAGTCGAGTACCAGTTAACAAAAATGTAAATTCTTGTCCTGTCTGCGCTTTATAATGGGTGCAAAAGTACACTCGTCATTTATAAGTGAATATAATCTGCAGTGACTAGAGTAATTTAAATTGCCTTGACCCCTTACTTTAGTTAATTAACATTCTATTATATTGTGGCCGGGATTGTTCTTCAAATTTTTCTTTAAAGAGCCGATTATGGACACTAACACATATGGCATTTGGTAATTAAGTAACAGCAGTCAGCTGTTGTTTCAAGACACGAAGGTCAGCTGTTCTGGAACCATTCTTGCAAGAACAGTATTGTCAAGTACATTTGCAAAATCATGATGAAGACCATCCCAGGAAAGCAAGACCAAAACTTACTTCTGCTCCAGAGAAGTTCTTTTAGAGTTATCAGCATCAAAAGTGTGTAAATTAGATTCGTCATGAAGGCTTTACAGACATAAGACACATCTCGGTATCAACTGTTATCAGATTAGAGATTATTGCATATTTTGGATGCATTCAGCATTGTCTTACAATGTAGAAGAAAGAAAAAGCAGGAAAAACCATTAGGTGTGTTCAAACATCTTCCAGAAGCACATTTGTGTTTTTATAGACCCATGTCTTTATGGACCTTGCTTTGTGCACTGGTGCGCAGTCATGTAGGAACAGTCCCCAAACTGTTCCCATAAAGTTGGGAGCATGAAATTATCCAAAATCTCTTTTGGACAAAGAGAAAAGGAGTTCCTTTCACTGGAACTAAGGGGCCAAGCCCAAAGACTGAAAAACAACCCCACACCAGTTCCAACATGACTGCGCATGTAGTTCTGACCTCAACCTGATAGAACACCACTGGGATGAATTAGAGCGGAGACTGCGAGCCAGGCCTTCTCGTCCAACATCAGTGTCTGACCTCACAAATGCGTTCTGGAAGAACGGTCCAAACATTCCCATAAACGCATTCCTAAATCTTGTGGAAAGCCTTCCCAGAAAAGTTGACGCTGTTATAGCTGCAAAGGGGGTGTGGCCATCATATTAAACCCCATGGATTAAGAATTGGATGTTTCTCAAGTTCATATGCATGTGAAGGCAGGCGAGCGAATACTTTTGGCAATGTGTGTGTATATAAACATTGTTTACTCCCTCAGTCAAGAAATCGAGCTGTCAAGATTGCTGCCATCATGCTGCTGATGTTTCTCATAACTTGGTAACAGAAACTTGTATAGAGTCGGCACAGTTACTAAAGGGCGTCGTTATGGGATTGTTATTGCATTTCGGACAATATCCTTTGCTTTACCATCGTGTCATATTGAAAATTAAAAAAAAAAAAAAAACGTTTGGGCATCAGAACGGCTCTACAGAAAATGAAAATCAGGTGTGAAGAGTGAACGCAGTGTCAGGGAGCACTGTGAGAATTCTGTTCCTGGGCCTCTCTCTAATCCTTATTCATTTATTTTCACTTTGGAAGAAACGTCCTTGTATGGATATATTACAGAAGGGAGAACTGGAAACTGGAATAAGATTTAACGAAGCCTAGGAGTAGAGAAGTCTCCAGCCGCCTGTAAGCGAGCCCAGATTTCCTTTCCTCTTATTCGTCCTATTACAGATTGATTGGCCTGTGGGTTTTGTGTCAGTAATTGTCTGACAAGAGAGAGCCGCTAGTCCTCGGACCAGCGTCTGTTACCTAAACTGGCAGCCATAAATTACCCGGACTACAGCAGACTCATTAGCTGCCAAATTAGCCTCAGAAAGATTACATTTGCCACAATTGGATATTATTCTATTCACCTTGAATTGCAGAGCCACTTGGCCAGTGTGGATAACCATTTTACTCTAATTATCTTGGCCATCAGGATGTGTGCGTAGCATTTGGCTAATTGAATAATGGGCAGTACGAGGCAGCGAGCCGACGGTTTGATTACAGCGGAGTAGTGGGGGAGAAAGGGAGGAGGAGGCAACGAAGACAAGCAAAGGGAAGTGTTCCACATCAGAGGAAACTCTCCATCCTGCATCAGACCTACAACCCCATCTATCGATCGAAGGACACTGAGCCCATATAGAGCGAGACGCAACGCGCATCCTGCCGCCTGCTGCTTGCGAATTAGCTCGGTACCGGCACAAGTGTGTCATCGAGTGGCGTTGCTGTTTGTGAAAGGTTTGCGCTAAATGAAAATGCAGTGAGGCAGATTTCATTTGCGATGTCATTTCATTCTGTCCTGTTTCTTTTTTGGCTCAATCTCCAAGTGCAGATGGAGCCTAACTGAGCAGAGCAGGTTCATATGAGGGGGGGAGTTCACAGGTTCAGGTTTTTTCATTTCTTGCTGTTTCGGGCCAATCATGAAACCAGATGTGACACAGTGGCAGTAATTTTCTCTCTGCCTTGTGTGGTACTGCAGCCAGTATGACGAGGGCTTTCAGGAAGCACAATTTCTAGTAGATTCCTCTTAGTCATTAGTGCACAATGAGTTTTTTTTTTTGTTGTTGTTGTGCATTTACAGTTATAGCTCTGTCAGTAGCACTGTATGTTTCTTTCTTATAGTACATCATCGTCTTCAGTAAGCACTTTACCGTGGTCAGGGTTGCGGTAGATCCAGAGCCTATCCCCGGAACTCTGCGCGTGAGGCGGGGATACACACCGGGCAGCATGCGTATCCATATCCACACGCTAATTTACACCAAGGGACGACTTTGTGTAAATAATCTACCAACTGCAACGCTTTTGGGATGTGGAAGTAAACCGGATAACCTGTAAGAGTTCCAGGGGAACATTGACAGTATCTCAAGTTCAAACTCGGAATCAAACAAAGGAACCCATAGCTCTGGCATGACAATGCCACCCTTTGAAGAGACGTGTGTAACTTGACGCACCTCATGACATGATCTTAACGTTTTATCCACCCCTGGCTTGATGGTACGTGTTAGGATGTCTGATGGATATGGATACATGTTCGCTAATGGTCGTCGTATGACTTCCATGAGTCATGACGTGGTTTTAAAAAACATTTTAAATTCAGCAAATCCCGTTATCCCAGACTAACCCTCCCTTCTGCCATGATGCCGCTGCTGAATTTTAATCAGAGATTTACCTGCGTAGGCAAAATCAATGTTCGCATGAATATCCTGACTCATTGTCCATGTCCACTCGATTTATAGACAGACTGACTCACTAGCTATTGACCGCACCTTTGAATATCGGGCCTCAGTCTTTTCCTGATGCTTCTTCCGTAAGACTTACGGAGTGCCTATGTTTGTAGTCTCACATTTTTTTTTCTTCATTTTGCCGAGGCAGGTTCACCCACGTTCAGACTTCCCTGCTGTGATGGATTCCTTACTGCCGGCATCCCCCTAAAGTCTGCCCACAGACGATCGAAGTCAGGCGAGGCTTTATTTTCTGGTCACGTCTCATTTAGTGACCTCACTTTTGACAGCGTACGCTCGCTCCCACATGGCGGAGGCACACTCTGGTGGATTTGCTTTGTTTTATTGCCTGTTGGAATCTCCGGCACCCGCTCCCCGCGGCGGCGTTTTGGTCCCAAGCAGGCGGACCTGCAGCCAAATGCACGAGCAAGCGTGAGGGAATCCTCTGCCCTGGCGCTGGCTACCAGGCCCGGAGATGATTAACGAGCTGTCAATGGAAGGCACGCATTACCGATCTGAAGTCAGTTTTTCTTATAGCGGTGAAAGGAAGGGTATGAGAGAGGAGATTCACCTATATCAATCTTAAAGGGCAGTGTCGTTCCAGTGTGACACACAGCCTGGATGAAGGTCATGATCATTAACCCTCCAGCCTCTGTGTCTAAATGGCCTCCGAATCCATTTACGTAGATCTTTCCTGCCTGTATGGAGAACGTGCTATTAGGGAAAACATGCTTTTAGATTCATCCCTTCTTCTTTGATGTTTATATACATATTAGAAGCTCCAGTAGAGGATTCCTTAAAATGAAAACGTAATATGCTGAATCCTGATTGTCATGTTTCAATAAAATTTTTTATTAAAATAAAAACATTTTATTTACATTTGTAAGTCTTCATGGTTGTTTTCATGCATCGTTTGTGATGTAGGTTCTTCAGATTAATGTACATGATAAACTGTAAGACTGAGGCTTATGCAGGCTTTAGTTAAGCTATAAGATCACCCGAGATTCGAGTATAAACTGCAAAATGAGTCATTTTAGTCTTGAGCATGTTCTTCGGATTGCTTAATTAATAAGAGCTAATGAACTTTAATATTGAAAAGATTAGTTAAAATGATATAATGGATTTATTTAATTTGACCCTATGAATTACAAGCTCTACAGTTATTTGGGATGGATAATGTGACTTTGCTTACTTTCCTTTTATCCTTCTTTTCCTTTCTTTTTTCTTTTCTTTTTATTTTTCATTCCATTTTCTTTTGTGTTTACCTTACCTTTTCCATTTCCCATTTTTTCCTTTCCTTTTCCATTTCTTTCCTTTTCCCCTTCCTTTCCTTCCCATTTCCCATTTTTTTCCTTTCTTTTTCTTTTCTTTCCTTTCCACTTTCTTTTCCACTCATTTCCTTTCCTTTCCCTTCCCTTTTCCTTTCTTTTCTTGTCTTTTCTTTTACCTTTATTTCCCCTTTCCTTTCTTTTTCTTAACATAAATTTTTCTTTCCTTTCTTTACCTTTTCTTTTTCTTTTCCTTGCCCTCATCATTTCCCTGCTCTTGTATCTGAATTACTGTAACACAAATCCCTATAGCCACACTCCAAAATCCAGTGGGACCCCTCTCTAAAAGAGTTTATTATAATAGCAAATATGGATAAATCTGAAAAGGTGTGTTTTTGCACAATTACAGGATGCAAGGCTTTGGTCTCAGTATTTCATCTTGCCGTATTCTTTGTACTTTTATTCTTTGCACTCTGTTATATACAGGTATAGGAAAACATCATATGAAAGCATCATATTACTGGACTCCCCCTCCCCAAAGATTTGTCTGTATGCAACAGGTGGTTTCGAACATTCTCTTCTGCATCTTAAACACTGTCCATAAAGTATTTATGAACACTGAGGCCCAGCACGAGAGCCCCGGCGACAGCGTCGCCAGGTGATATTTTTTAACACGAGGTGACGTAAGCAGGCCATCGTCTAACTTAGGACTGTACCCAAGATATTTTCTAGAGATATTGTTCGCAGCACCGGGGAATTACACTTTCTTATCTTCATTATCCCGTGCTCCGGAGTTGATCTATATAGATATTTGTGGTGTGAAGCTTTTTCTCCCAGAGGCCCGTCTGTGCGCAGGAGGTTTCCGCTTCTGCCTGTGCTCCGTCCCCTTCGGCCTGGTGCGGTGTTATTTTGGAGGAGTGTGTCCTGCTGAAAGAGGACGCTTTTTAATAATTGATCTCTGTAATTAAACACTCCGGCGAGGGACGGCGGAGCTGATTGACTGTCAGATATTAAGCTCAAGCCTCGTAAGGTTGCGAGTTTGGTGTGGGGTTATCGTTGGCCACAAACACTGCGTCTCTCTCTCTCTCTCTCTCTCTCTCTCTCTCTCTCTCTCTCTCTGTCTGATCCCCACTTCTCATTACCCTCATGAATAGAAAATCGTCAACGGCAGTGGAGGCGCGGCATGAAACAGAGTCCACGAGTTCATTAGCCAAATGTATTGCGCCCGTACCAGGTGGCTGTTCTGGCACAGAGGGGACTGCCTCCTAGCGTGAGCTCAGCAGGAGCCCTCAAGCGTTTCGCATGGCAACGGACCAGTTTTTGATGTCTCTGGGAAAAGCTGTCAGTGCCTCCTTTTTGCAAACCTTTGAGCTAGTGCTTGTTTTGAAGCCCTCTTTATTGCAATGGGAAAAACAAAATTTAGGTGATAATGGTTGGGCAGTTATGTTAACTAACTAGGTAGCTAGTCTGCCAGAGGACGTTATGAAAATTAATTCGGCATTGTCATCACTTAATCCTGGTCAGGTTTCAGAGCCTCTAATGGAATGATGTGTGTGGGGACGGAATTCATTCTGGAAAAGTCAACAGTCCATCATGGGACGACTGCCAACCCACATGGAAATGGGGAAAACATGTATAACTTCACGTACACAGTGACCTGAGCGTAGGATTGACCCAGCGACTCTGGAACGGAGTTGCTTGCTGCAATACACCCCATAAAAACTAATAAGAATGGTAGTGGTGGCTCAGAGGGCTAAGGCATTGGGTTATTGAATGGAAGGTTGGCGGTTCAAGCCCCAGCTCCACCTGGTTGCCATTGTTGGGCCCTTGAGCAAGGCCCCTTAACCCTACCTGCTCTGGGGGTGCCGTATCATGGCTGATCCTGCGCTCTGACCCGAGAATATGCAAAGAAAGAATTTCACAAATAAAAGCTTAACTTAAAAAAAAAAAAAATTGCACCCCGTCCAAAAGAACTTTTTTCAGTTCATCAAAGTGTACTTGTATGAACTTGACACTAAGCTGAACCACTCCTAAGGCAAATATCTGTTTCACGTAAAAAAATAAATAAATTGCATTTCAATTGGTCAATTATATCCCTTCATGGTCCAAATGCAAACTGCTGCGTAAAGCAAACCTGGTAATTGAATCTTTTTAATCCCAGTTGTCCTTCTGAGCCACACGGTTTGCTTGACACAGCCTGATCCTGGATGACGGTGGGTTGCTCATGCTTTCTTTAACACGTCAAAAGATCGCCACACTATTTATTTGTCATATTGCTGCTCGGGCATCGTCAGAGGGCAGCTAAAAGATGCTTAGAGGAGAGTCCTAAGGGTCATGTCTTTTATACATCCTGCACAGAAAGGCCGTCGTCCTCGCAGGCCGTTAATGCTCCTACTCACAATAATGTACTGATTGGCAATTCACATTCTGATGCGAGGAGAATGCTTACTGTAGACGGCCCCTGAAAATCCTAGACTCTCGGCCTCAAGTAGTAGAAACGGAGACATCCGTTCTTTCCGTAACCTTGACATTTCCGATTATGTGATGGTCCCGGAATGCCTGCTAGTCAGAATGTGAAGCAAAGCAGACACTCCTTTGATGCAAGCTCAGTGTGCAGTGATGTGAAGAATAATTACCCTAATGATGTGAGTGCAGAAAAGGACCAGGATAACAGTTTTTCAGTACGGGACATGATATGCAGTTTTTATTAACGCTCTTTTTATTCCTTGCGCTCTGGACGCTACTTCATATTTCCAAGAGCAAGCGTCTTAAGCAAAGTCTCGCCAAGACAGGAACAAAGTTATTATACAGGGTTTATTACAATATTTACATTTGCGTGCCTACTGTGTGAGCGTGGGCTTGCTAATCAGATGTATGCCCTATGGACAGCTGGATCAGGCGGTGACTCATCGAGCTGGATGGAGTGATGGCCTTGATTGGGGTTTGTACGAAAGCTCGAAAACCGCAGGCATGTTGTTATTTGAATTATCATGCTCCATAATTTATTGCAGCAGATTTGTGCTGAAGGCTCACCAGGAGATGCTCATCTGTCGGTTTATCAGGGAGCAGAATGTTGTTATCTCGCTTAATGTTGATTGGGCGAAGGTGGGCGGGTCAGGGCAGTTGAAGGGCAGTGGTGCATTATGGCATATATGCAGTCATGGCTTGTTTTTATACGTTTTGTGGTTCAAACTATCTATGTCATAAGACTAAAATAATGGAATGTTGCACAATTAAATGCACAATCGTAATCGCAATGAGGACCTGCGCATTTACTGTATTTAATTGCAAAATCTTTTGCAGGTAAAAAACACACAAGACCAAAGTTTTGGTAAGCATCCTCTGAATGGGGCATTATTTGGTCTTAATCCGGATAAATGTTATCCATAATGCAAAATCCAATTTCATAATTACATATGATGGATTAAATCTCAATCGCAATATATAACAATATTTTAATGTATTTCCTTTTTTTTCATAATATATATATTTTTTTATAAATAAGGGAAATGCATTCGATTTTGTTTTTGTTTTGTTTTTGTCAAGTTTGAATACCAAAAATCCAAATCCCACTTAATCAAGGTCACCGTTTGTCCTTGGTGATCTTTTCTGCATGTCCTCTGGCTCCTCTCCTTTCTTCTTATCAACATTTTATAACTCATGAAAACCAGGTATCTGAGGACACGGTGACCCCGTAGCCTAATACGTTTTTTTTCTGGATTTTTTTTTCCTCTTGATGGCCAGATGTGTTCAGAAATTGTGTGGCGTGAAGCCAGTGAGAGTGAGAAAGCAAGAGAAAATAATTCTAATTTTTTTGACCCCCCCCCCCCCCCTTTTTTTTGGCTTTATGACTCAGCTTCCTGACTCAGAGCTTTCTTGACCATCCGTGGCCTGGACTGACTAATTGGAAACTGCCTCTGGTTTAATTAAAGTGCCACGGTTGGCCTGGAGCACCCGATTGAGAACTCTTGAATACAAACCCCATTGCTTTGTTTGTTGTACACGAACAAAGTCCGCACTTGCTTATTCTTGGACTAAGTGACAAACTCGTGCTGATTCCATTATGGATGGATTTACTTGTTATGGGTGGCCACTGTGGCTTTATGTGACAGGAATTATAATGTACGACAGTTTATTTTGCCAATGTGAAGCAGGTGTCTCGGGTGGATATGGGTGTTTGTAAGACAGGGTGGGGGGGTGGGGGGGTCGAGTCTGGAACGGAACAGTGACTCAGAGCCTGAGACAAAGGCTTATTTATTTATTTATTTATTTATTATTTTTATGACAGACCTCTACAAATAAAAGGTAATAAGCGTTTCCTTGTGATTTCTGGGCTCATTGCTTGCAGGGTTTTATTATCCTGTCTAATTTCGGCTCTTGCCGTAATAACCCGAACGGGTTTGCATGAGTGGCGTTTAATTCATTTGAACATTCTGTTTCTGGCTGAAACGCGGGAGGCGATTTTCCCGTCCTGTAAAACACTAGATTCATTAGTACAAACAGGTATTTTAAATGAAAATACAGCATCATCCTTCATGATACATTTTTCACACGCTGACGGTGTACTTGCACATTACTATAGATTTGGTGAATAAACGTACGCTTGAGACATTTTACTAAGTGATATTGATCAGTAAGTTTTTATAGGACTTGCTTGTTTTATTATTCCTAACTCCCAGTGATCTACTTGTCTTATTGGAAAAAAAATGGCTCCTTAATATTATTATACATTTTAGATATCAGCAATAATTGATTGTTGATTGTTTCCTCACCTCTTCATATCTTCTTGCTCCTGGGAAGATAAATCTTTCATACTCCTTCAACATTCCGTATGTACACCATTTTGCACCTTTGCTTGCTTTATTAGCAATTTTTGCACTGTCTTCTATAAGTGCATTTTGTATAGCGTTAAAATAATCACTAATTACCACTGTTCCTAAGGACCAACTGCTTATCCCAAATGTTACCAATGACTAATCAATGATTACTATTCCCTCTTTTATAAAATCAAAAACAAATCACTTATCACTATTGTTCCTAAGGAAGAAATAGTTATCACCAGTATCCACAACAACCAATCACTAACCACCATTTTGCCCAACAACCAACCACAAATCGCCAATATTGCTAACGACCAATCACTAATGACCATTTTCTCCACCAACCAATTACCAATATTCCCAACAACCAATCACTAATGACCATTTTCCCAACAACCAAACACTAATCACCAATATTCCCAACAAAAAATCACTAGTTATATTGTTCAGAGCCTGTCTTGAAGTACTGTTATATGGGACTAACATTGCACAACACTCGAGTAGAGTGTGTTTTACTTTTGTACAGTCTTTACAGTCTATTCTGCTTACAGCACTATGATTTGCAAAGAAATAGAATGTTTAAATTATTGACGAATGAAACATCACTCATTTTACTGGATTTAATGTTGTGGAACGTCTGAGACACAAGATAGTTCCCATTCTCACTTAAACTTGAAAAAAAAAAGATGATGCATTGTATTTTTCTTCAAAAAAGATTTTTTTGAATATGAATTTTAAATTGAATTAGAATTTTAAAATTATTTGTTTTTTATTCATTCATTATAGAAATAGTCTTTAATTATGTGGAGGCCCCAACAACCACCTCTATGTATAAGGTGTTACTATAGAAACAATAACATAGTACAAGACCATTTTGGGAATTTTGTCTGTCTGTCTGTTTGTTTGTTCACGCATCACGTAAAAACCTACTGAACTAATTTTCATGGGGTTTTCACAGATGTATTTGGCCGAACTTAAGGTAACATATAGGCTTTGTTTTATTGCATTCGGCCCACGGGATGAGATGTGCTACATTGAAATTTAAATGGAAAACTCCATTATATTATAAACAAAAATCATTAGTTTATGGTTCTTATGCTAAAGCGCGCACATAACAATAACACACAACAATTTTTGTTCATTCCAAAATTCAACACATAGTGTTGTATATATATTTTTAAATATCTAGTATTATAATACAATGCAATATATGATGCAATGAAATATTATGTTCTGACAAATCAGATTTGAGCATGCAACATCACTGTCATTAAAATAATAACTTTTAGAGAAGCTTCATAAAGGCTGGTCACAGAGGTGTAAAGGTGAACAGAATTAGTCACCTAATAAAAATAAATAAATAAATAAAATTAAAAAATCAATGAGTCGACGACCTTGAGAGTCCGTGTGTCAGTGAATCTTCTACCTTAACCTCCTACCACACACAGCTCGCTGATGTGAGCTATGGCTTGTAGAGTTACAATGGAGGTTAGATCTTCTGCTGTAGGTAGTGGATGGGATGCATTACTCCAAGCTGTACTGGGTTTCACCGGCTGAACTTAAAGTGAGGGTGGGAACAAAACAGAGACAAAGATACGAAAAGCCTTCCTTTACTTGGAAATGGCGTCATGGTGGTAGTAGTAGGTTTGATTAGATCAGCGTATTTTAACAAACATATAGAAAATTCGGTACTGTCGAAATGTGATCACAATAAAATTTTTGGTTTGGTTAAGTCAGGGGTGGCAAAAATATTGTAATAATTGAAGGTACTTTTTTGTTTGAAATGATCTGCGTCTAATAATAATTTAATAACGGGGAACAACACGTCAGCAAAACAGTATTTTTAAGAAATAATTTGATTCTTTATCAACAAATAATTCATAATTTACAAATAAATGATTAGATAATGGAGCGATTAATGAAAATTGATGCCCAATGAATTTCTTGTTAAAATGACTATTATATAACTGTTGCTTAATAAAGGCACTGACCGCTGTTTATACCCATGATACTAATAAAAGTGTCGTTTCCTGTTGAAATATTAATATATCATCATACCATCTGGTTTGAGGTAATATTATTTAGTTTAAAAGTGCAGACTTTCTGGTAGAAAAAAAGCAAGAAAATCGCATCTTATAAGGAAACATCCGAGAGAGTGAAATTATTTGGATTTAGATTCAATTTATTGGATTTTTATGTAAGCGTATTATTTTCAACTGCCCATGTAGTTTCTCATAATGAAAAAGACTTCATCTCATGGCCCTCTACCAATTTAGTTACTTTTGGTGTTGGGTATCAAAGAGCTTTGCTTGGTGACACTACAAAGACGTTGGTCTTTGGTGTCAGGACACAGGCTGAAGAGCAGGTGAAATATCAGATCTGTTTCATTTCTAAAGGTGCCATACAAGTCCATTGTTAAGGAGCACTTAAGGAAAAGGGACTCCCAAATCCCATTGATGACAAGCTCTTAGGATCAGCGGTGGAGGACAGGACAGTTTTGCTCGGAGATATGTATCTACTGGGCGTGTTCAGGACCCAGTGGTGCAGACCTGGGTTCAGGAGCAGTGAGTAAAAAATATATATAAAAATAAATAAATACATACATACAAACTTTTTTTTAAATATAAATAAAACAATAAATAAAAATAATTATAATAATATTGCGTAATGATGCATTTTCAATGTTGCAGTTACTTCAGGAGTGGAATATTAGGTTCTGTGGGTTATAGTGGTTTATAAAAGTCTTTAATGTGAATAATCCCACTGTGGAGCTTTTGTAGAGCATCACTTCCTGTTATTGTGGAGCGATCTAAAAGTCAGTTGATGATATTATTATTTTGAATAAATTAAATGATTTCACGTCATTCATTCCACACAGCTCTCTCATTTTGTTTCTAGAGTGCTCTCTAGGGGTGGGACGATAAACACCATCGAAAGTGGATGCACTGCAGCAGCAGTTCATTCTCAGTCCCACTCCACTCCTGTTGCACTGTCGTTTGGGAATCGTTTGGATTGTACAATAAATGCACAGATTTTTTTCTTTTCTTTTTTTAAGTAATTTCTTTTTTACAGTGCACAAACAGTTTTAAAATCAATAGAGCAAATGTGTCCTCTAGAAAATTGTACCAAAGGGGTAAAAGAGGTTATAGCTGTTTTATTTTTTATCAATTTAAAAGCTCAGTTGGAAAGAGGCGAAGTGAAAACATATATTTTAGTGTGCTAGATTTTTCAAGTCTTCAAGTAACTCTATTTAGCTATGGTAGAAGACTACAAAGGTCAAACTCACAGCCCGAAGTGATTCTCTAGCTTGTTCCCATGGGGAAGCCATTAAAGAGTATGTACTGTAAATAAAAAAAAAAGTTGTTTTTTTTTCATTGACTTTCTTGAGTGTAGGTTTGTTCCAAATAGAACCTTAAATGAATTATATCATTTAAATTATCAGTTTAAAGTCTTTCTTAGTCTTAATTAATAACAAAAAAAAATCAATCACGTCCCTTACTAAAGTTATATCTGTTTTTTTTTACTTTAAACACAAAAATTAATTGAAACCACTTTGACCCTGACCAAGATAAAATACTTAATGTTGAGTTAATATACATGTGTTAATTAATATGATTTCACTTTGTCCCATGGTCTTCATATCTTCTTGTCAATGTGAAGATAAATCTTTCATACTCCTGCAACATTCCGTATGTACACCATTTTGCACCTTTGCTTGCTTTATTAGCAATTTTTGCCAATGTCCAACTGTTTTCTATAAGTGCATTTTTTTTGTATAGAGCTGTATAAGACAATTACTAATCACCACTGTTCCTAAGGATCAACTGCTTATCCCAAATGTTACCAATGACTAATCATTGATCATTATTCCCTCTTTTAAAAACAAAAACTAATCACTAATCACCATTGTTCCTAAGGAAGAAATGGCTATCACCAATATTCCCAACAACCGATCACTAACCACCATTTTGCCCAACAACCAACATCTAATCACCAATATTGCCAACAACCAATCACTAATGACCATTTTCTCTACCAACCAATCACCAATATTCCCAAGAAACAATCTCTAATGACCATTTTTCCAACAACCAATCACCATTTTGCCCAGCAACCAACCACTCATCGCCAATATTGCCAACAACCAATCACTAATGACCATTTTCCCTAAAAACCAATGAACAATATTCTCAACAACCAATCTCTAATGACCATTTCCCCAACAATCAATCACTAATGACCATTTTCCAACAACCAATCACCATTTTGTCTAGCAACCAACCACTAATTGCCAATATTGCCAACAACCAATCACTAATGACCATTTCCCCCAAAAAACAATCACCAATATTCTCAAGAACCAGTCACTAATGACCATTTTTCCAACAACCAATCACCAATATTCCCAACAACCAATCACTAATGACCATTTTTCCCAACAATCAATCACTAATGACCATTTTCCCAACAACCAATCACCATTTTGCCCAGCAACCAACCACTAATCACCAATATTGCCAACAACCAATCACTAATGACCATTTCCCCCAAAAAACAATCACCAATATTCCCAAGAACCAGTCACTAATGACCATTTTTCCAACAACCAATCACCATTTTGCCCAACAACCAGCCAGTAATCGCCAATATTGCCAACAATCAATCACTAATGACCATTTTCCCTAAAAACCAATGAACAATATTCTCAACAGCCAATCTCTAATGACCATTTTCCCCACCAACTAATCACCAATATTCCCAACAATCAATCACTAAGGACCATTTTTCCCAACAATCAATCACTAATGACCATTTTCCCAACAACCAATCACCATTTTGCCCAACAACCAGCCAGTAATCGCCAATATTGCCAACAACCAATCACTAATGAGAATTTTCCCCAAAAACCAATGACCAATATTCCCAAGAACCAATCACTAATGACCATTTTTCCCAACAATCAATCACTAATGACCATTTTCCCAACAACCAATCACCATTTTGCCCAGCAACCAACCACTAATCGCCAATATTGCCAACAACCAATCACTAATGACCATTTTCCCTAAAAACCAATGAACAATATTCTCAACAACCAATCTCTAATGACCATTTTTCCCAACAACCAATCACTAATGACCATTTTCCCCAACAATCAATCACTAATGACCATTTTTCCAACAACCAATCACCATTTTGCCTAGCAACCAACCACTAATCACCAATATTCCCAAGAACCAATCACTAATGACCATTTTGACCACCAACCAATCACCAATATTCCCAAGAATCAATCACTAATGACCATTTTTCCCAACCGATGACTAATGATCATTTTCCCAATAACCACTCACCATTTTTCTCAACAACCAATCACTAATGACCAATATTCTTCACAAAAAATCACTAGTGACCAATATTCCCTACAGCCAATCACCAATCACCATTGATCCCCAGGACCAACTGCTTATCGCCAACATTCCCAATGACTAATCACTGTTGTTCTGAGTTATCAATTACAAGCCATCATCTTGCTTTACAACCAATCAATGCTTTCCATTGTCTCAAGCTTACCAATTTGACCAATCACTCCGATTCCCAAATGGCAAAGGATTATTGTTCCTAGTGACCAATAACTCATTACCATTATTACAAGCTATGAGTAAGAAATCATCCCGAACTGAACACCAATTTAGTAAATAAGCAAATCATACTATGATGTCATGTAGCAACCTATATTGACTTTTTGAGCAACCATTAGCTATAAGCTGCTGTAAGGATGAAATTGATGTCTGGTAATAAAAAACAAGTATATCATATCACATGAAACATGTCATTAGTTAGTGGGATGTGTTAAAACTAGCTTAATGCGTGATGGTGTAGTCCTCAGACATTTGATAGCTTAAAATAAAATAAATTTCACAGATTCCGGTCCACTCCTAATCTTATTTTAAGTTACTATCTAAAATTAAACCCGGCATTGGCCTTGCACAGGCTGTCTCTCAACATCAGGAGCTTGCCGGGTTTTATGGATCAGCCGGGTCAACTGTTGACATTGTATTAGTGTCACGGTGTGCTTGAACTCTGATGATTTCAGTGCAAACACTCCCAGGTGAATGGCAGATATTTGCCTGTGGCTGCAGGCAGCAGGCTTTCTGCTGTCCTCTGTAGGTTAACACACCGTGTTATTGTGCGCTGAATGGGAGAAGGCAGAAGAGATACAGGTGTGATGGCTTATTCACTGGCAAAGAGAAGACAGCCACATACACTCTGTGAATAGCATTATGCTGTAAGATCAAAGGTTTTGCAGGTAAATATAATACATGGTCACGTGGCATGCATAAAGTTTTATAAAGAATATCCAGCAACTTTGAAATATATTCCATTGGTGTTTAATTCATGTGTACATTGGCAGACGATCATACGAAAAAGGATCACAAAGAGCAAATCTTTATGGCTTTACCGCTTCAGAAAAATATTAACATGCTTTTGGGCATTTGTGCGTAAAACTGTTTCTTGATTCTTGAGTTATTTATGTTTCAAGACTTGTATTATGTTTAACTTGGAGTCTAGTATATAAGGCGACTTCTCTCTGATGGTGTTCTTCACAGAACCATAATGATTTTCTGTGGTAGAACCAACAAACAAATCCATTAGAGTGATATTTATTTTTGACCTCCCCCACCATATTCTTAACTTCATATTCTGTAAAAGAAAATTTTAGTGCAAGTCTTTTTTTTACAGGTCACAAGGGTATTTAAAAGCACCAATGGCAAATATAAAAAAAATTATTTGGATTGTATTAGTGCAAATTGTGTATGATTTTGCAAAACGCTCTAACTCCCACACATTTTTTTTTCACAATGAATATATCAACCTGCAGTTGTGTTTGTACCAGTGCAAATGTGCACTTTAATATTGATTATAGTTTTGGTTGAGTTTTAATAATAAAAAAATAGAGCAAACTCATGCTGTGATTGTGTTTTTGTAATGAGTCACTAGAAGCAAATTGGAACAAGGGAAAAAAAAGGAGTGTTGTTTTTATCACACACACAATCTTTTCAGATTCAAAATATTACTGTGACGTGCATCAAGGCTCCAAAATGGAGCAAAACCAATGCTAGTCATAGTTCGAAGTTTATAAAAGAAGCATATGTAGTGATTTTCAGTAAAGACTGTTTTGTTATAGACAACTTTGTGCTCCGTTGGATTACCTTTGGCTTTGATTGCAGCGCGCATGCACAATCCCTCGGCATTGATTCAACAACCTTATGCAACATTATACTGTACAATTAATTTCCGCCCAGAGGTGTGTTCATTTTTGGCGGAGATCTTATAGTGATGACAGAAGACTTGATCCTTCCCATCAAATCCTCACTTTTTTTTTCATTTGTGAAAATGATTCCTCATGCTCCCAGAAAACCACTGTGTCACAGGTTCGAGTCCTGGAATCTTTTCCAGTGCCATCAGGGATGTGATAAACTGGTCATTCTGTACATTCAGGTCGTCAGCTAACTTTATTTTAGTGCCACATCACTTTGCTGAGCCTAGACCTGACCAAATGAAGCAACCCCAGATCATAACGCTGGCATTATGCATGATAGGTGCATCGCTTCATGCACTTCTCTTCTTACCCTGCTGCACTCATTGTGCTTAAATAGGGCCAGTCTTTTTTCATTCCTCAAAAGTCCAATCTTTATGCTCCCTAGCAAACCGAAGTCTTTTTCTGATTAGTCTCACTAACAAGTGGTTTTCTTATGGACACACACCTGAAGTTCATAGTTCATAGCACTCTCTAGATAGAGGTTTTAAAAATGTGTTCAACAGTTATTTGTGAATCACACCTGCACCACTTTTACATGTCCTAGATAGGATACATATTTGGCAAGTCGCCATTTCAAAGTGGCTCCCCAGAAAACTTAAACCTTTTATTATTATTATTTTTTTATTAGTCCCACCAACAAGTGGTTTTCCTCTGGCAACACAGCTGTTTAGACCCAGTCCAGTAATGTGTGGAAAAGCTTTTACCTTCACTTATACATACCTGTTATATCTACTATTTACTATTTCTTATCAACTGTAAAGTTGATGATTTAGCACTATCCTTCCAGGTTTTGCTAAAGCATTTAATAACTCTCCTTAGTTGTTTTCTTTGATCAGGCAAATAATTTGATCCTTCTGAAACACGGTAACGTCTTACATTATTTTTCCTGGTTGTTAAAAAAATGTGAAGCCTCTCACTCCATCAGTTAGGGTTAAAAGCATTGTTGCCAGCTGGAACATGTTAACCACTGCCGTAATTATAAAGTTAAAGTAGTTTTTAAGTTATTGCCTATTTAAACCATGCCCTATTAAAAAAATAATAATAAATAAATAAATCACTTGTTTATTTATTTTTGGATGAAACGAGTCTGAAAATGGTGTTCGTGCCTTCCTTAAAACATTTTTTGGTTAATCAATCAAAAGAGGATACCAGCACTTTAGGTAGCTAAAAACCTGCCCAGTGAAGCACTTATGAACCTGCCGGATCATAAAAGCATTACTTTTATATCTTTCATATGCATAACTTAATGTAGCATCATGCAACAGTCTGTGACTTTTTATAATTTTAGGGTCATATACAGTGGACCCCCGCCATACAAATTTAATCTGTTCCTGAGGCAAGTGTGTAACTCGAAACTTTGTATATAAAGCACATTTTCCATAGAATACAATGTAAATGCGGATAATCCGTTCCGACCACCTAAAAATATTACCAGCACTTGAATTTTCAACACTTGAATCAGTTTTTGCATATAAAAACTAAACATTTAGAAAAGACATAGTAATGAAGTAAAATACGAAATAGACAAACATTAAACCTTAATTACCTTTAATTATAATGCTTTTTTTCTTGCCATATGAACCCACAGGGCTATTAAAACTGACGATCAGCTTGATCGCTTGTATGCCAAAACAATCAAAATTTTGGTTTTTAAGCCGTAAATTCTGTAGCCGAGGCGTTCGTATGACAAGGGTCCACTGTACAGGGTAATTCAAAAAGAATAAACCGATTTCATGACTAATTGCTTCAGTTCTCAAGCATAGTTATGGAATTAGTCAGTGACCATTTGAAAATTGAGTTATGCAAGTTTTGAGTTGCTGCCACAGGGGGGCGATTACAGGACAAACCCAGGACAAATCTCGATATGCTTCAAAACTGGCTCTTCCCTTCACTGCAAGCAAATTCGCATGAATTCATCTTTCAACAGGATGAAGCACCGCCCCATTGGCACATGATAGTTTGAGCTTTTTTAAATGAAAAAGTGTCCCAGCGATGGATTGGTTGGAAGGGGCCAATGACCTTGCTCATTGTGCTTGGCCTGCGAGAGCCTCAGACCTCAACATATGTGATTTTTTTTTTCTCGTGGGGCTATGTAAAGGATCGTGTTTATTTTCCACCACTACCCACTAACCTCGACGACCTTAAACATCGAATAACAACAGCGATCAACTCAGTGGATCGTGATATACTGGGATACGCACTTGTGACTTGTCTGTAGTTTTGTATTACTTTTGACTTACCCTAATTTCCTGCCATAGTTTCGGTCGACAACAACTTATTTTGACTAATCATCTGTATCCTATGATGAAGCATCAATCAGCTACTTGTTATTGTAAGAAATGTCACGAATATCATCAGTCAGTGTACTGACAATACTTGCAACAACGTGATGTATTTTACAATAATACCGATGTTATAACGCATTTCTTCCGTTCCTCTGCTACCTGTGGATAACGTGCAGTGAAATACCCTATTTGTTCCAGGATTTAAAACTAACTTAAGAAAAAAACACCAGTTCTCTGAACTGTTTCAACTCCTACTTTAATTCCTCCCCAAGCAGTAAGCAATATCTCCTACTGAGAAGGAGTACAGGAGCTAAATATGTTTAGTATGCTAAATTTCCCTCCTGCCCTCATTGTTTGCATGTCAATGTCAAGAGTGCAGCCTTGTGTATTGGGAAAGAAACAGTCTAACGCTTGTTTTACACGGTTTGCGGCCGTCTTTAGAGGATGCCAGCATGTCATGGTAGAGGCGCTGCCCATCATTTATTTATATAGGCTGACGTGACATTAATGAAATAAACATAAAGGTTGTCGGTTGTTAAAAGTGCGTCACACAGCTCCGTCTTGCCGTTACACAACATAATTATCCGACTTTAGCTCTAGCCATGTTGGTGATTCAAGTGTCGAGAGCGAGTAAAGCTAAATAAGTGTGTGGATATGCATATTTGTTTGTGTGTGTGTGTTCTACGGTGGTGTCTGGGTTCAGTGTGGGAATGACAGGTTGACATAGTGTGACAGTTCGAATCGTCTATCCCCAGCCTCCTCCTCCTTCCTACACGGGTGTTGTGCAGCCCCGTAAAGCGATACCAGGGGATACTGCTTACCTCCGAGACAAAGAGCCTTGTCGAAAACTGTCTGGCTCAGCCGCGCATCCTTTATCCACGACGGATCTGTCGCTGACCAAACACTCATCACCGCGCCAATGTTTGCTCTTCTTCATGAAGCTGAACATTAGAATGTTAGACCTGTTATTTTAACTTACTATAGGTAGAAACTTCTACTGTACCTGAGCTGGTTGAGTGGAAATTCTGTACGGTTTTGGATGAATTAGAGGAAAGCTTAGGGCTGTGTGTGCGCAAGTCTGTCTGTCTATGCATGCCCTTCTTTTAAGTTCAGTAAAAAGGCTGCTTGTGCCTTTTCCCCATTTTCCAGTATTTTTTTCCTTGTACAAACCCTTCCATGAGTTGATAATTCTATAGCGTTAAAACATGGTGCGCCCAAGGCCCATTTTCACCCCACACACTCTTTCCATCCATCCTTCTCCATCCACTCGTCTATGCCTCTTTCTTTTATGTCCTGCTATTAAACCACCAGAAGCAACTCCTCATCATGACTTCTGCTTGGGGATTCTGTCCCTCCTTCTAACCGCCCCCTCCCTTTCTCTCTGCCCATCATCACTCTGTGACAGGCATGTCTTCATTTAGCTCGGCTCTTTGTCACGTCCTAATGGCCTAATCAGCAGCCACTTCTTTGTCCACATCTACTGACATGAAATTCCCTTTAGCAGGGGACGTCCACTTTTTTTCTTCTCCTCGCTTCTTTCCTCCTCCCTTTCCCCTCTTAAATTTTTGTATGTAGTTCAAGGCTTAAAAACACCCTCTTCGCCATCATTAGAGTTTAAATATAGAACGCATTGTTTACTGCAGGCGATAGCGTGGCACTTCTTGTTCGCTGCAAAGCCTCTGAAAGGAGCCGGCAGTCGACCGTGGCCTGCCGCTGAATAGATCGCGCTAGATCAGATTTGACCCTGTTTCTTTTGTTTTGCTTTGCATCAAAGTAGGCTGCTTGGCACAGGCAAGACTTTTTAATCCTCACCCCACCTTTTAAAGACCAGGTAGGGCTGGACGAAAACATCCATCATGACCGAAGTCAGCATTTAATGTAGAAATGACGCCATGTTAAAATAAGGGCATTCATTTGACTTGTGTTTATGGCATCACAATTGTTATTATTTAATTGGTTAATTAATTAAAAAACATCTAAAGAAAATGCATCATGTAGCCTGTAGGAGACAATTAACAATCACAGGATCTGTGACTTCTGTATTACAGTATCCAGTTAAGTTCAACATCTGTTCATCACATATACAGTGAAATTTTTTATTCTTCACATATCCAAGCTTCTTGTTAGGAAATTCTTGTCGTCAAAGCTCAGAGTCAGCTGTTAAACGGTGCCCCTGGTGCAGGCAGGTTTAAGGGTCTTGCTCAAGGGCCCAATAGCAGCAACCTGTCGGAGCTGGGGCTTGAACCGCAGACCTTCTGATCAGTAACTCAGAGCCTTAACACACACTAACACAAGCCAATGCTGTCCAATGCATTGCTATTGCATATATAATATGCAATAGCAATGCATTAATCATAGTTTAGCACACATGCTTCCTCTGAGACGCTGGAAGCCAGCCAAACGCTTCTTCTCTAACTGCTGCACTTGCAGTAAAGCACAGTCTGCCCCCTTCTGCATACCTGAGCCCACAGACGCCTATGATTTGCGAGAAAAAGAGAGCACCCCGTCCTTAACATGCAGCCTATCAGAGTACTGATTAGTTTAGCTTTTTCAGCCCTTGGCCACAAAAAGCAGTGTAACTATCAGGACTTTACACTCATTTTGAACGCTAATCAGGAACCCATTTTTTTGTTATTGTGTTATATAGGTGCTCTGTGTCTGGGCTATTTTTTTATTTTAATGACTCTCTGCAGTGATCATTATCTAAGTTGCAAGTGTGAATCCCAGTTCATAGAATGGAAAGTGGTCTATGAAGTGATGTGAGTGTATGTGCTTGTGCGGTGGCATGTCTGTGTCGATCTGCAATTACATCATCAAACCACTAGTTGGCAGTATGCCTTCTAAGCTGCTGTGCTAAATCTTTTTGCCACTTTCTGGTGAGTACGTTTTTTTGGGGGCACTACAAACAATGGCAGATTCACGGATTATTAGCTAATTGATGTCGAACAAAACTTACTTTTACAAAAATTTCTGCAACGGATAAACAAGATTAGAAGCCCTTTGCCTGAGATGGTCAATACGACGATCAAAACAACTGAAAAATGGAAGCGTAGATATCAGGTGGACCAATTACGGTTGTTGCAGTCCATGAGGTGCGTGTCAGGCTATGCCTTGCGTTACTAAAATCTCATAGACGTAATATTATCATGTTCTCAAAACCATTCAGCATTACACACACTAAGTGCATTAAAAATACATCCATATACATCCACAGTATATTAACAACTTAGTAGTAGACTTAACCTAAACTGTGTTTAAAAAAAAAAGCTTGGAAATGTTTATATGGTAGAAATTCTGTGAGATGTTTCTCTCATATTTTATCCAATGTCAAGGTTTCTTGCTATGTTTGTAGCATGCCAAGCTATACTTTATACACATACAGTATATAGTCATTAATTAAAAGTGAGAATGATCTACAATACTACATGCAATTATAAACCGTTTTTGCAAATAAAAAAAAAACATAATTATCTATTATACCAAACCATCATTGATTCGTTGATATTTTCTTGCTATAATTGTGAAAAATTGTGTAAAAAGTGATGTATTTGATGCTTGTACATCTCTAATATGTAGTAAATAACTATTATAACATTTATAGAGATGTAAAAAAAAAAAAAAAAAAAAGAAGTAAATCCAGAATCCCGGAAAAATAAGAATCTGCAAGTGTTCAAGTCAAACCGGGATTTTTGATTGCACAAAATAACAGAACACAGTTAAAGAGTCAGTTAAAAACTCCCTTTATTTCCCTATATCAAGTTTTCTCAGTACACCAGACACATGAACGGACGGCTGTTTCATGTCTGAAACGCTGGCCTCCCGGGAACTCCTTCCAAGGAAAAAGGCTCTGAGGGATGTCAGGACTGTACGGGATATGTGGCAATAACTTCCTGTAATGTGCCAGCAGTGTTGGTAAGTGATTTTGTGTACAGTTCCCACAGACCGATGCATGCCTTGTGCAAGTTGCTGACAAGTTCTCCGTCGATTTCAAAGATTAGACGTTCCACTCAGTGAATGTTCACGGGAATGACTGCAGTGGGCTCTGAGCCACCGGCTTTCCTTGATGTACGGGCTTCTTTAAAACGTTGTTTCACTGTGGCGAAAGCCTCACCACCATACTGTGCTCAAAGTCTTTCGTAAATCGGTTTTATGCTTTAGTTCAAATGATTCATTTCGTCATGTCCTGGTTTGTCTGGAACAGTCTCCTCACCATACGGCTTCGTCCATGTCAATCAGTTTTAGGACTCCATTTCATAACAAGTCCTGGTTTGTTATCATAATTTTTTGTTTTTTGTTTTTTTATGTCTGCAGATTTGAAGCCCATTATGATCAGGGGTCCGCTGCTTGTCTTCCTAAACGTCCTCTTTGGATTGCTCGCAAACTCGTTCTCTCTCTCCCTCTGATTCACAGGAGGCGCATGGGCTCCGCTCCTTAACCAGGACTACGCGGTAAAACGCAGCAAGAAAATGTCGCTGCAGGGAATAACATTTTAATGCAGGGTATTATCTATTCAGGCAGCGCTCCACGTTCTTGCCTCATTCCTGATGAAGATGATGACAAAGGGATGGTACTGGCATGCCACGCTCATTACGGGAGCTTAGAAGAAGTTGTCCGCGAGTTCCCACTCCGGAGAGGGAGAAAAATGCGAGCGGCGGAGTTATAATATATGGGATGGGGATATGAGTCATACAGGCGGTTTCTTTCACTTCACCTTCATATCAAAACATCTCATTATCAGCCGTCATTCATCGCTGCCAGACAGGACTGCAACTGCACAGCTGTTCTAAAACTATCCCGAGAGCCTCGGGAAGAATGCATGCATGCGTGTGTGTGTGTGTGCTTATGCTCGGCTACTCAGATGGCTGCCTTATGTTTTACGTCCAGCTGTGTTGTGATGGTCTATTGTCTCTCTGTGCGTAGGTTCAAGTGTATGACCGTGTGGATAAGGGGTCCAAGGTGACACATACCGTCATGTTGACTTTCTGACCCACTTCGTCCACCCCGCCTTTATTTAACATTACGGCTGTGCCCTGGAACAAAGCAGTTTGCCAATGCCCAGAATGCCGAAAGTATGCAAAGAAAATGCCAACCTGTCCCGGCTCCCCCCACAACCCCCCGCATAATGAAAAGGAATAATTTGTTTGCTCATACTTTTCAACATAATACATAAGCTTTTTAATGGCGCAGGCAAAGGTTTGCTGCTTTCGCAAACACAGCCTCATATTGTGTGCTCTATTTTGTCTCAAGGAGCAATTTTTTTTTCTTTTTCTGTAATTACACTAAGCTTTAGCCCGGTTCCGGGTCGTCGTGACGGCGCACGTGTCGCAACCTGCGTTTCACAGAGAATTTCGGCCCTGGAGCGAAAGTTACAAGAGCGTATTATGTTAATTAGTGTCGACTCGCTCACACGCCCGCGTCCTACGTCTCTCACGCACACGCATCAACAAACGAGGGTTCTCTCCTTCAAACATGCACTTGCACTTGAGGTCCAAATGACTCTCTATCCTTTGTGCGCACGCACACACTCCATCCTGACTCGGCTCTCTGTCGTCTACGCGCGTGTGTGTAGGTGAAGCAGCTGAGCCAGTCCTCTCTGACAGGCCCTGACTTAGGACGGAGGTGGATACGCGCTGTAGATGTCAATGCTAACACCTAGTGACATGCGCGGGGGCGCCAACCCCAACATAAATCCTTTCCTCAGCCTTTACTTACCTCCTCCTCTTCTTTTTCTACTTCCTCTGTGTCTCTAAGGACAGGGCTATTCTTCAGCCCATCCTCCATCCCCCACCGTCTCGACAGTAGGTAGCAGCCCTCAGTTTATCAGCATATGAGCGATTGCAGGCCCTTAAAAAGAATTTACAGCCCTGACAAGGCAGTTAACCACCTGTGAAAACAAGACGATCGATAGTGCCGATTTATTTTAGTTTTTAAAGTTATGTCTTCCTTAGCTACCTGGTCCTTCAGGGCTTAGCTCTAGCCCTCTGGAACCCTCTCCCTCTCTCTGATGTTCTCCTGGGGGAATAAAAAAACAAAACAAAAACATCTTTTTACTAGAAACTTTCAATCTGCACTCAGTGAGAAGTGATTGTTCTGCCGCTGCAGGTTTTGAACGCTAAACCCTGGTCTCAGCCTGAGAGGCGTGAGAATATTCCTTTCCTTATAGGTTTCTATAAGACCCGGTTGCCAAAGCCAAGCAAACAGTGTTAAAGAGTTCTCTGGAGGGGAATGTATATATAAAAAAAAAAGCAAAGAAAAACACACTAGCGTTTATTAATTTCTCATTGCTCCTGATCACTTGAGTTGTGCCAAGTGGAATCAGACCAGCTTCTGTGTACCACATCACTCATTTATGGCCCCGAAGCTGCCAGGAAAAGATGAATACAGTCGAAAGCAGACAACAAACACATTCATGGACGACTCGACTTGGCTCCGTTTGAATGAAAGATAATTACAGCTCCAGTTTGAGGTCTTTATATGATGTGTGTACACGAACAATGGAAACGTTTACCTTTAGGACAAAGTGAGGACAAAGAATTGTTATTTATAGCAACAAGACATTTTGTGTGTTCACAGATGTTCGTGTGTATGGTGTGTTAATGTTTAAAAAAAAAAAGAAGAAAAATTCAAAAGGAACATTTGAACCGATACAAATATTCTTACATTAAAGTGAAGTTTATACTGACAGCTCTGTTCTTACTTTGCCAGATTACTTGGCAAAGCTTTGTCTGTTCCCTGATTGATAGAATTCTTCCAGATGCCCTACATTGCCTTTGAACATAGCAACAATCCTTTAATTCCAAATAAAACAACAACAGAAAGAACAAAAACAAAAAAAGAACAAACAAAAAAGATTTAAATAAAATTTAATAATAGTCATTTTGTTTTTTAGCTACTATTTTTTTACTTTTTGTTTTTCTTTGTTTTTTAGAAGTAAAAGAAGCAGAACCAAAAGCAAAACAAAAAACAGCATTATTTTTTAATAATAGTAGTAATAATATAATGTTTTTCATCAATGTTTCAACAATGTTTGTTTTTTGTTTTCCTTTCTTTTTTCTTTCTATAGTTTAAAAGTAATAGCAACACTTTTTTTATTATTATTATTATTATTATTATTATTATTATTATTATTAATATAAACATTAGTAATAATAATAGTACTTATTATTTTTAGCATTAATAATAATAATTATTGTTATTGTTTATTTCCTCTCTTATTTGCACTCAGTTATCTACTGTACATTCGTCTCATTTTTTTATTTGTTTGTTTGTTTTAAATATTTATTTATTTCTTTGCTGCTTCTTCTGTGTATCTAGATGAGTGGTCCTAGAAACTCAGTCTTCTTAGCTATGGCAGCAAAAAGCAAAAAAAAGCAAAAAAGCAGCACAGAGTGTACCCATTACTGTATCTGTCAAGGCATCCAACTGTGTGCAACAGCCGCTTCTTGAAGCACACATGACGATGAGATTGGTGCGAGGTGATTTGACACTTAGACTAGATAGAGGATGGAAAGTTACAGGACTGCTTGAGCAGTGAGACCGACAAGCAGACAGACCGACAGACAGGCACACAGACAGACAGGCACACAGACGGACAGCGACACATTGCAGGAGGGCCACACCTGGAAGTGATCTAGATCACAGGTGCTGCTTATGATTGTTCTTTATTGCCCTGTTAAGTTTTAGAGTCAAATGACCCCTTTATTTTCTTCGTTCCTCACTTGAAGCGAACACACACACACACACGCTCACACACTTTCACACAAATGTATGCGCTCGCTCACATTCATTTGCATGCCAAGTCAAGTCACAAGTCACTTTTCAGTCTTCATTCACACTGACAGTGAGATGTTCTTCAAGCCCAAGCATCTCTGCTGCCAGATTTCAGCACGTGAAGGTGTTGTTTTGTCTGGAGCGCCCGAGCCATGCTCGCTCTCTCTCTCTCTCTCTCTCTCTCTCTCTCTCTCTCTTTCCTCCCAGGCTTAGTGTACACTGCCAGGGTTTTAGCCCACTGCTTGTTCCTTGCAGACGTGTAGAGCTCAGGAATGTGGTGTGGTTTTGTCAGGTCCCATGATGGTAAAGTCTTTTCTTTTTTATGTATGGATTTCGAACAAATGCGTTACACACATGGTAATGGTCCGATGGTTCAGGCATTCAGGAGCGAATATTAACCTCAGTCCCGTTCCTTGCCATCATCTGTAGGTCTTCTCAGATCCCATCCAAAGAAACGGTCAAGGGCAAGAGAGCACACGCTCCTCGGCGGCCTACTTCAGTGCTTGCACTCAACAAGACTATTACAGTTTGGCAGAGCAATTGCCAGAAGCTTTTCCTGTATTTTGGCAGGCAAAACACCTTGTTGGCTGTCTAGCTTTCACTCTTTCTCTCGTTTCCTTGACTCTCTGTTTACAAAGTGCTGCGTTTGGCGATGATCCAGTTGCTGGCATCAAAGTGGTTCGGGTCAGGTCTTTGTTTGGTTGAACGTCATTAAGATCGCACACATCCACCAAATTAACATTCATCAGTCAAATATTTCATCAGCCAAGCCTCTTTCTGAAGGCCATCTGCTGTGACTTGTACGGCAGTTGCAATGAAGTGGGAAGATTTTTTTTTTTTTTCTGATGAGAAAGTTTTAGGCGGCACAGTGGCTTAGTAGTAAGCACTTGTCGTCTTGCGTCTCCAGTGTCAGGGTTCGATTCCCCGCCAGGTTTGACTGTGTGTGGAGTTTGCATGTGTTCTCATCATGTTGGCAGGTTTCCTCCGGGTACTCCAGTTTCCTCCCACAGTCCAAAGACAATTAGATTATGATAATTGGTGTTCTTAAATTGCGCGTAATGTGTGAATGAGTGTGTGTATGTGTGTGCTCTGTGATGGATTGGCACCCCATCCAGGGTGTACCCCCATCTCAGGCCCTACGAGCCCTGGGATAGGCTCCAGGCCTCCGTGACCCTGTACACAGGATAAAGCGGTATAGACGAAGAGTGAGTGAGAAAATTTTTGGGTAGGGGTGCTCCGATTGATTATAATCGGCCGATAATTGCTTTGAGAAGTTTGATCGGCAGTCTCTATAATGGCCGATATAGAAAAGCCGATCAGATGACGCAGAACTCGCGGGACAATTTTTTTGTGCGCTGCTAAAATGGCTTTAGTCTGGCAGTTCTACGTGTTATGTGAAAAAGGAACATGAGAATTTTTCAAAGTTGGCTAGCGCTAAGAGAGCGGGAGAGCTCAGCAACTCGTGCGCCGCCACTCACTCAGCTGTCGGTAATTCCCCTATCTCACCTACGCGGTTTCCCGCGGTGGCCGTACATCATGATTCACCGTGAGTTTTGGCGCTATAATTACGTTTACATCTTTCCACGTGAAAAATGAAACATTTTTTAATTATTTTATTTAAATTTAATATTAAACATTTTGTGAAACATGTTTTTAAACATGAAAAATTACATATGTTTAAGAAAAAAAACATGTTTAGTTTTTTGGTGGTCCTCACGGATGCTTGCAGAACTTCCGGCGACTCACGTCCTCCTTGTCTGTTATTTTATTTCATTTTATACAATCTACAGGAAAGTTGTATTTGTCAAGCTCTAAGTTGTTCCCAATTACTAACCAATCACAGGCTGCTATGTTTTAAGTTGACGTTTTGCACATGTTGCTTACCAATAAATACCATTGTCAATTCATGATATTCCTCTTCTTGCAATTTCAATACTTGATTTACATTGTTTTTAGATATAGTTTAATAAATAATGCGACATGATAAGGCTTCGTGTCGACCCTGTGATTGGTATCGGCCGATACAGCTTCTAGTGATTGGAGATCGGTGATCGGCCCCAAAAATCCTGATCGGAGCACCTCTATTTTAGGGTGCTCATTTCCATCATATTTAATTTAGCTTTATAGCACAGTACGGTTAAATTCTCAATTACTGATCAGCCACAGAGAGTGTTGATTCATTTTCTAGAACAGCATGCCTCCGAAATTAGCTGTAACTTTAATTTTAGTTTGCTCATCTTGTCAGACCCTGATGGAGATCATCGCGGTTATCATTTTGGTAATCCTAAATGCAAGATAAGTTAAGTAATGGAACGACCAGCAATAACAAGGACAAGTTTTTCTTTTTTCTTTTACATATTTTCGTAATTATTAAACGTGACAGGAAATTGATCTATTGTGCATATACATCTTTAATAAATAAAAAAACATTGTTTCCCAAATGTTAGCGAATTGCTTCGTGTGATTCGTTAAAACACTTCCCTGTTATGGGAAAACAAGAAGGCAATAACAGTCGAGCCTGGTCGAACTCCCCTGTTGAGTTTTTTTTTTTTGACCATGTTTTGTATTTCGTAGTTAAATTAAAATTGATTAAGCTGTTTGTAATAAGCAGCAATCATCAAACCCCAATTCAAATAATGGTACTTGTACAGTATCTCTGCATGTAATCTTATCTGAAGGTACAAAAGTGCTACATAGTTCCGAATAACCCCTTTGATCGCACCAGTCATGGAGAAAGTAACATGTAGGAAGAAATGATGAAATTATATATGCGCTTCTTTGACTTCTGTCAATCATCATAATGTGCAAATCCGTCACCAGGCACTCCTGTTTTTCTGATGGATTTGTCATTGGCTGGAAAAACTCGCTCTAGTTGTCGGTACTTCTCATGAGGGGTGTACCAGACAAACCAGGACTTGATGAAATTTCTTTTGAACTAAGACATAAAACTGATTGAGCTTAACAAAAGATTTGGGGGAAGTATGGTGGTGAGACTCAGTAAAACATTTGAACGTTGCAAAAAGATTGAAGATGCCGGTCGAGGTGGCTCGGAGCCCACTGCATTTGTTCCCACGAACACTGAACGAGCGGAACGCCCGATCCTTGAAAATCGGCAGGTTTTTCTGTACAACTGTACATAGAATCATTCTCAAACACCACTTGAACTCAGCTGAGAGTTGTCGCACCCAAACCCCATCCCCCCCTCCCCCCCCCCGCCCCCCCGATTTTGCTCCAAGCCATTTCCGAACGGGTCATTGGGTCATTGAGTTCCTGGGAGGCCAGCATTTAAGACATGAAGCAAGCAGTCCGATCATCCCTAAGAAACCATTCTACCTTGATGGTATCCAAGCACTAGTGAAAACAAGTGCATTAGTGTAGGAGGGGATTATATTGAGAAATAAACAGAGCTTTTACTCTCATAACTGTGTTGTTATTCTGCACAATCAAAAGTCTGGCTTTTGTGCATCGACAACCTCTGTCTCTTTTAAAATTCAGTGGTGCAGCAGGCTTCTCTGTAAATGCCAGAGTATGGGCAAGTTGTAAAGCCAGACCGAAAAAAAATAAATGAGCGCTCTTTTTACCAGCTGCTTGCAAAACAGGGTTTCCTGACAAACACACTGCTTGCTATTGACACAGCTACACGATTACATGTAAACTGAATAATGTGCTGAACTCCTAATGAGGATGGAAAAAAAAAGGAATGAGGCACCCTTTCCACTCCTGTCCACTTTGCGCCATGGCAACCGAGCAACGAGGAAAAGCTATCTCGTTCCAGGCAATCTCTTTCCTTAATGGTGCGTTAGCTAGTGTAAGGAGATATTTTCAAAAGTCTCCCATTGACATATTAGACCCCCACACTGTAACTGAACTGGACAGGAGAGCCACAGGTAGACGCACTGTCTCTCATGTTCCCTACCTCCTTCGCTTATCGCTTGTGTGCAAATGAGAGACAAGAGATTTAAAACATCTCTCTATCTTTCTCTCTCTCTGTCTGGCTATGAAGAGGTCTGGTCGTTGGCTTCAACACCACATTTACCTATCACAGCTCTGATAAAGACGTTTTTTTCTTTCTTTTTGGCATGGCTATGTGTTTTGTTCTAGGAGGTCAAGTTTTTTTTTTATGTCTAGCTTTCAAGCCAACTGGTGATATCAAGGCACTCTTGACTCTCCTGTTCCCTCTGCTGGTGAAGGCAGTAAATACAGCCTGAAAAGGCAACAGTTTCATCTACATCCCAACCACGCGTGTCAAGATGCTCAGGTCACAACACAGCGCCAGTCATTTTGCTACATTACGCCTTGTAATGTAAATTGATGACTATATGAACAAGAGATGTATCCCTTCCTAAGGCTAGTGGCATCCCTGATTTCTGTTTTCTGAAAGCACTGGGACATGGCGGAATTTTTCCGCCACTGCCTTTGGCTCACCGTTTCCCCGCTTTACCTGAGATGCATTGGTCCTGGAGGACCTGGGGAGCGCAGCTCCCAACGCCGCTCAGCATGAAATATCAATGCAGATGACTCACTTCGACTTCAGTGTAAATCACCATTGCAAATGCCAAGCCCATTATAGCCAAATCCTTCAGGGAGTTGTTACGTCTGTCGCCGCCAGTAGAGAAAGGAGGTTTCTTAAAGGGACAGCATGGGTGTTTTTAACAGTGATGCCTTGGAGTACAAAAAACATTATATTCTTAGTGGAAAAACACTGATAAGCAGGAGAACCTTTTTTGGAGAGATGGTTTTATAGAGGATGTCAGAAACCGAGATGCTATTTAGGGTCTATTTGCTTGCTGTGTTTAATGCCGTGATGTTGCCCTTTATGTCACCATTCGGGCATCTTAAGGATGTTTTAAAGGATCTCATTCCTCCATAGTCTTTGTACTGTACTTCTATTCTTAGCCTCACTGGTTTGAATGGGAAATCCTGTGCCATTTTTACTGTCATAGCATTTAAAGGTTAAAATAAAAGGGGTACTGCGAGTTACTCCAGTGGAACAGTGGAAGATGGAAGAGTGCCTAGTCATGCTGAGAAGCTCAGGTATGGTTTTGCCCAGGTGATGCAAGTGTAAGCAGATCTTTTCAAATGTGCCCCAGTGACATTTAAGACCTTAAGCTGTAATTGAACTGGGCTGGAGAGCCATGGGTAGAATTTATGCTGTCTCTCAGGTTCCTAGTCCTCCTTCACTTTGCATGGCACTCCTTCACAATGGAGATGATGGATTGATGCTAGCGGGTATTTAAAAGTGGGCAGAACCAATATGAAAAACTCAAAACCATAATTAGTCTCCCAGGCCTTTCTTACATACTGACCTGGTGAAATGTATCTCTGCCCCAAATACGAATTAGTGTATGCCAGTTTTGAGGCACCATAGAAACGAGGATAGTTCTGCCTGCAGAAACCTTTTGGTGTTTCCAGTTATTGTTTTCTCCAGATTTTCGCATTATATATGGCATTATCATTGTAACCTGCATTGGATTTTGGTGGTTTATTGGACTATCTATAATTAGCGTATTATTAGACACGTCCTAAGCAAAAACAAAACATCACTCTTGACAGCCATAAGCTTTGATTATCACTCACAATTAGGTGGTGTGTGAAAATGATTCCTCATGTTCCCAGAACCACTCTTTCACAATTTGGGTCCTGGAATACCCCCGTGCTATCAGGGAAGGAACACTTCATAGATTTCAAAACCTGGTCATTCAGTACATTCAGGTCGACAGCTGACTTTATGTCATTGCCACATAACGTTGCTGAGTCTAGACCTGAGCAACTAAAAGCAACCCCAGATCATATCACTGCCTCCAGAGGCTTGAACAGTGGCCACTATGGATGATGTGTGCTCGACTTCAGGTGCTTCCCTTCTTATCCATCTCTATGAATTCGGGTCAGTCTGCACTCCTCAGACCGCATGACCTTTTTCCATCGTTCCAAAGTCCAAACTTTTATGCTCCTTATCAAACTGAAGCCTTTTTTTTTCTAATTAGTGGTTTTCTCATGGAGACACAGCTGAAGTTCATAGTTCAGCATTATCTTTAGACAGGTTTTAAAAATGTCTTGGACAGTTGTTTGTGAATCACACCTGCACCACTTTTCTATGTTGTCCTAGATAGGATACATATTTGTAAGGGGTTATATGACATAAATGGCAACGGCTTTTTCCCCAACACACATTCGTCTCGCTGTCATCCATCATCATCGAGTGGCGGTGAGGCGACACAGCAGCGGTTTACTAGATATTTGACGATGATCAAGCAGAATTGGAAGGGACCTATGGCATCTAAGTAGTGTTTGAATTCTAGAAGTAATCACAGTGTGCATTTTGTGTGAAAGGTGTGTTTGAATGACGAGAAAGGGCCGCTTGTAAACCACAAGGATAGACCTTTTGAATCTGAGCAAAAATTGGAAATTGTGCAAGCCAGCTTTGTGATGTGAACTAGTCCTAGTGGTTAAACAGATAATGCTCTGATGTTGATCAGAAGGTTACGAGTTCAAATCCTGGCTCGGCTGCTATTGGATCCTCGAAGCAACCAGTTGTGTTCGGCTTATCTCGACTGTAAGTCATTTTGAATGAAAGCGTATGCTAAGTGTATAAAAATAAATTCCTCTTGCCTTTTTGACAATAGAGGATTGCAACCAAGAATGCAGTTTTCCTGTTTGTATCATCTTTTTTTAAATTGATCTTTTTTTTTTTGTATATTCATATTCTTCTGTTGTATTGAATGGAGCGTCAGGCGTGCTGATGGTACTGGTTGTGACTCATCATGCTGGCCCACTCTCCCTCCCCATCTGCTGCCTGAGTCTCAGACACGAGAGGGAGACTCAGCCTGCCATCGATCACCTCCTCAACCAGCTTGCACACACACATGCACAAACACCATACACACATGCGCACACACTTCTCAACCAACGTCACTATCGATCCCCATGCTTCTTAACATCTAGTTGCTAAAAGAAAGAAAAAAACTTAACTGTAGCAGCGCGACAATGTGCAACATGGTGGAAGAGGCCAAAGTCCTATTTTTTTGTGTGTCTGAAGTGAAAAGATTTAACATCCATCAACCTGGACGTGCGTCATCTCTTCTATTTTTCACGATGCCAAGCCATTTATTTTGATGTATTTATGTGTAATGGCACTTGAATCAACAGCCCTTAAGTGAGTCATCAATTGGACAGTAAGATTGTGGCATTCAAGCACAAGATAGCACAGGCAGAAAGTGTGTAATAGGAAAGCAGGTGGATGAAGAGATCTGTTTTAAAACCACAGTTACACTTAATTTTTCCTCTCTTTTTTTTGTTGATGTTTCACAGCGTTAGAACGTCATCAATCGTTCAATCTTTCATTTAGATCCAGAGCAGATTTTGGGGATTATGGCTCAATGACATGATGATATATTACCGATATTCGCCTCATCGCCCACTCATACTGGGAGCACTGGACCACCCTGAGTCAAATGCCATTCCACTGCAACCCAGCAACTTATTACAAAGACCTTTTGCACCTGATGTTATGACGTTTGGTTGTCATCTTCAGAAGATTCACAAGGTCCCAGGTTCAAACCCTGCGATTGTCAAGTTGTTTCTGTTGGGCCCTTGAGCAAGGCCCTTAACCCTCAACTGCTCACATGTGTAATCAAATTCAAATGTAAGTCACTCTGGATAAGGGCGTCTGCCAAATGCCTAAATGTAAATGTTTGTCTTATTCCAAGTCGTTCGGAATTTCTACAAAGCTAATTAGTTTCTAACACAAGGCTGAATCCCATATCCCTATCTACTGTAACTACTGATCATGGGCAACACTTGTGGTGTGTGGAACAAGGGATTCTGCACCTGCATAGCTCACTAGCTTTCCATTTGACTCTGTTTGGGATTCAACCCTAGAACAGTTAGTTAGCTATTAATTAGAAAGCTTGATGCCGGCATTAGTTAACATTACCTGCACATCTTTTATAAAGCATAAAGCAAAGTGTATTCCACACCATCATCTCATTTGCTACAGAAGCACTGAATGAGGTAACACTAACGCTCACAACGATAGCGAACCCAGAAATATTTGAATGTTTTAAAGTTTCTATTGCTTTAAGTTAACACAGTACTCAGAGTTCCCCCAAAATGTATGTTAATGCTCCACCTGAAGTACCTTTCCGATAATGCATGTTTTCACATCAAACTCCCTTTATTTCACTCTTCCTCCAAATATGCCCTTTTAATGTTAATGTAAATGAGCTCCTGCTCAGCCACACCTCTCCAGAGAACAGCAGAGCTGAGGAACAAGCCGGGGGTGGGGGGGGGGGGGGTCTTCTTATATGAGGTCACAATAGGGGGGAAATCTAATTGGCTTGTTTAATACAAATATGAAAAAGGAAATGTTTTTGAAAGGGACTTTTTTTCCCCTTCTGTTTGTTTTTTTGTCCACACACCCTCTGGAGATGCATCAGTGTGGCTAAAAAATGACAAAACAGTAAATTTTTTGCATAATATCGTCATTTTTTTTTCAGAGAAAAAAGTTGGAATCTATTTCTCTGTATGCTATCTAGATTTCGAAATTGTCCCGGTGATATAAGAGGTCATAACGAAACCAGGCAAAGGATGTGACAGTTTCACGGTTGCTATGGACACTGTGCAATAAGGGCAGTCTGACCTCACGTAGGGAAGCATAATGAACAGCACGTATGTTTATTGCATCAGTCGTCTCCGAAAGATGGTTTATTTAAAAGACGAGAGAAAGCTGGAGCAGGGATCAAGGAAGCGAAATGAGGAACATCTATCACACAGGTTCTGAGTGCCGTATCTTCTGGCTTTCGATCGGCAAGAATTTAACTTCCTAAAATGTGTAACAGCTGCAAGCGAAGAAGGGAGCAACCTACACATACACACGGGTATGCATACAAACCTGTACACGTGTCCGGATCTCCTCCCAGAAATAAACACTTGACTGCAATTAAATGAAAACCCATGCCGCGCGGCATCCTTTGCAATGTCCCTGCAGTGTGGACACAACAATGTAAGGACTTGTACCCATTAGAAGTGACTAATTGCGTGGAACTCTTGGCCTGTGCCGGCTGCCTGGAAGGATTTTGCCCATTTCAGAAGTTAATCATCGTATGATCGCATGCGAGCACAAAAATAGCTTCGTACGTCTTGATTGTTTTCTCTGAACAGCAGCCATGCTGAATGGGATCGCTGTTATGAGAGAAGGTAGCACTTATTAGAATGTATGTAATGTATTCGAAGATTAAACATCTGACGAAATAATAACCAAGAGATGGTTTCACTACAATGGAAAAACAAATTGCGCAATTACAATTAAACTAAAGATAGAATTTGCAATAAAAGTAATAAATTCACATCTCAGTGATGAAAAGGATAATTGGAAACACTGAAAATGTGGAGGGATTCACCAGCACTTCTATACTATAAAAAGAGGGGTATAATGTGATGTTACAGAATTAGGAGGCATGGTGGCATAGCATGGTCACCTTGGACCAGGGGTGTGAATATTGACTCAAGGGTGGACTGACTTGTCTTTCAATATAATACTATTACTAAAGCAATAAATAGTGTTATTTACTTAATACTGATCTACAGAAAAATACATTTGCTCCTTCCTGATTTATTTATTTATTTATTTTGCATATTTGTCGCACTTATTTGTCCAATTTTAATATCACACAAAAATAGAGTAAATACAAAATGCAGTTTTCAAAAAGTTTTTTAATTTAATTATAATGATTATATTAGATTTAATATAATTTCGTAATGGTTAGCACTGTCACATTGCACCTCCAGGTCACTTCAGGTCTGTGTGCATGGAGTTTGCATGTTCTCCCTGTGCGTGGACATGCAGATTAGGCTAATTGGTGAATGAGCGTGTGAGTGCGTCTGTGTGTGTGTGCGCCCTGCAATGGATTGGCACCTAGGATTGGCACTCCAGGCCCAACTGTCACCTGGGATAGGCTCCAGGGATTGCTTGACAATTCTATTTAGTTTTTTTTGCATTTTTTCCCCAGATTTTCTATCCTAATGTAGTCGTATCCAATTCCTCCCGTCACTAGGGCGCTCCCACATTGACCTACTACTAGACATGATGCCCTGTGATCTCTTGATTCAACAGGTCTGGCAGTAATAGTATGGCTGCAGATCAACTCCTGCAATCCGTTATCACCCAAATAAGGATGGGATCCTTGTTGAGTCTGGATCCTCTCAAGGTTTCTTCCTATTGCCATCTCAGGAAGTTTTCCATTCATCAACTTCACCCTCGGTTCGCTCTTCAGGGACAATCTGATCATTTTGATTCATACACAGTTTCTCACATTTTATACACATTTCAGCGTTTTAAATTCTGGGGATTTGGTTGCTGAATCACTGGAGCCGATCCCAGGTGCCAATCCATCTCAGGGCGCACATAGACATACACACACGCTCACACGCTCATTCTCACACACTGGCTACAAAAGGCGTGTCTGGTAATGTTTTTAGCAGTTGTTACTCTCGTGGTTGTCTCATGCAAATAGGCTGCATCTCATTTCTGTAATCATTATGACGGCCCTGTGTTCATCGCAGGACCCTTATTCAAGAGTACCATTTTACCAGTAAGAATGTACCTTTTACCAGTAAAAGGGGGACGAAATCTGGAATGGAATATCTACAAAGCACATAAGGGTATGATGGTTGGGTGTCCACAAACTTTTGACCATGGATAATTTGTAAGTAATTGTTTAAGGTCTCTGTTGGCTGTTCACCAGAATCCAGTCGCAGTGACATCAGATGGGTTTCCTCAGACCTCTACATGTGACAATAAAGGATAATGCTGACATTCAGTATAACCTTTGCTGTTTGTTGTTTCCCAATACAACAATGTAACCTATCGATAGGAAGTAAGGTTAATCGCAGTGAGAATATGGCACTTGAATGAGTTTTTTTCCCCCCCTCTTTTTCTCATTTCTTCACATTTAATCAAATATTGATTCAAAACTAACTCGAAAATACAGCATACTAATGTATTAATAGTAGGCAGAAGGCACATCGCTAGAGTGTTTGACTATTACCTATTTGATTATGACCGTTATCTTGAGAGCTTGGATAAAAGAAAGGGCTTTGTCAGGGTTCAGTACAGCTTGCCATACATCATAGCGAGAAAGAAAAAAAAAAGTTAAGAGAAGGTGAAATTGCTCTTCATAATGGATCATAGTGTCTAAATATATGTCTAATTCCTTGTTTAGTATCAAACCACATAGATTCGTATGAGCTGTTACAATCCTATACTGCAGATGTGTGTCTTCAAGACTATAGTGCATATGGTAAGGTTTTCACTAAAGCAGCAGGTATCCTAAGCACAGGTTTTCATGTCACCTGTTAACATAAAAAGAAATCATACATCTTGACAATTCTTAGTAAAACATAAAGTGTAGTAGGTATTTTGTCACAGGTGGTAGATAAGTTCTGAAGGTTCTTAGACAGTGCATTTACATTTAGTCTGCCATTCTGGCAGATGCTCTTATCCTTAGCTCTTATCTTACTATACATCTGACTAATTAAGGGGTTAAGGGCCTTGCTCAAGGGCCCAACAATGGTAACTTGGGGGTTGTGGGGTTTCAACCTGGGACCTTCCGAACCGTAGTCCAATGCTTTAACCACTGAGCTACCCCTAGTTCATAGTGGAGTCCCCAAGTCATAGGCTATATTTAATGGGTTCTAGAATATATATAGAGAATAATATATTTCCCACGTACATCCATTGACCGCTAGAGGCAGCACATGCGATGTTAACAAAGATGGCTGACCTCTTGACTGTTCAGGAGCGAGCTAAGATTGCAGGACACTATGCAGTGTGGAATTCCATTGTTCTTGTGCAGAGATGGTGGCAATGAATGCAACACTACGTCCGGAGACGATTCATGTATTGTTTCAATACATTTGTATTAGAAATATGGACTTTATTACCCTAGTTACCTGTAATTCATAGCTTTTCGTGGTAAATTTTTAGGTGATTTAAGACCGTGGTTCTCAACTCCAGTCCTGGAGGACTACCTGTTCTGCACTTTTTAGTGTTTTTCCTGCTTTATCACACCTTGTTCGATTAAGAGAAGGCAGTTATTTAGTTGATTAGTGCCAGGAGCTGAGAAAACACTAAAATGTCCAGGAGAGTCGTCCAGAAGAGAAAACCACTGATTTATTGCATGTTGCATTACAAAGTCTAGCGATCAAGAACCATCAAGAAGTTCATCAAGGCACAATCCAACAGGCTTTGGCAAAAAGTCTAGGAATGTAGACTCTCATAATAATTCCGTTTTTAAAATAATTCATAATCGCAAGAACAGTTTAAATCAGGATATATGTTAATGTTATTTGAGCTAAAGGGATTGCCACTCCTTTTCGTGGTTCGTGGCTACTCTACCCTAAATATTATCGACGCATCAGGACACATTAGTGTTCACACCGTGTGTGACCGCCTCCAAAAATGGTTTGATTAATCTGATCGCACTGTGTCTCCCAGCCACATTTGACCCACGTACACTTGTACTAAGTGCCGTCCATCTGTATTTGGATCACTCGAGACAAATGTTACGATCTGAGCAGGGCCAGGACTCTCACTCGGAGCCACTGTTGCCAAGTTATGCAAAATGTGATGCAAAACAGGCATGATGGCAGCATACTTAGGACAATTTGTTCCCGTGCATTACGCACAAAGTGTCAGTCACTTGCTGTTCAGATCTGTACAACCTGACCTGGACCTCGGGTAAAGGCCTCGGTTACAGACTCATCATTAAATCTAGAATGATATCTACACTCTGGGAGTGTGAGTTCTGGTTTACCTTAGAGAGAGAGAGAGAGAGAGAGTGGGGATTTTACTTTTCAGCTTTATTATACGAGGTGTCTCAAAAGTTTCACATACACAAAGGAAATTAGAACTTTTTTATATTATATACTGCATATTTACATAATATTTCTTCAGATAGTCTCAAGAATGCCTCTGGCAAATGAAGAACAGATTGGCCATACACTTCAATTCATCACAAGTGGAGAGACGACTCCATGTGTGCTTACAAAGAAATGTGAATTATGTAGAGGAATGTCTTTGTAAATAGTGTTTGACAAAAAGTTTTGACAATCGTTCCTACCTGCGGAGACTTTTCGGACACTCCGTATTTGTTGGCGCGTCCATACAGCACGAGGCTTCGAGGGTAGTGGCGGACACACGCAGGACTATCTCTTAAAACCCACCGAACCGTTTTTCAGCAGGAGAGACCGTGACTCATGCATCGACTTTTTTGGAGGATAAAAGAGGACAGCGTGTCTGGAGCGCTTGAGTGCGCGCGGGAGAAAAAGCGATAAAACGGGTAAATGCACGGATACAGTTTGTAACCTTTTAGAGCGAGCTTTTCACACCTGTGTCCGCAGCACCAGGGAAGTCATGGTCACTTTTCAGATCAGTCCTGAGATCAGAGTGACACACGTCTCTGAAGCAGACATACATTCCGTTTTTGAACTCGGCAGCATTTATTTGGGATCATTCGAATATAACCGATCGGACAGGAGTAACCCAGGGAATTCCGGGGATCTTTCCAGGTTGTGAGGATGGAATCGACTCAATCAAATTCATAATTGACGCACGGATCGATAAAAGCCAATAGCCATTAAAGACACTAAACACTCAGTTTGCTTTCCCGCTAATGACATGCCATGGTCTGTGATACCTCTCAGCGCTTGACTTATGGGCAGTTATTAGGCAACAAAGTGAGTTGGAAGGCTGTGTTTGTGATTAGCCCAAGCTGTAATGTAGGAGAAGACATATGGAGGAGTGATACTGCATAACAGCTTACAGCATAATATATTTTGCACATGTCATGCAACTGTATACATCTATCAGCCACAGCATTAAAACAACTTAGTTTTTGGGCTCTGCCTGTGATGCCGGGGTGGCCCTGGCCCCTCAGGGCGGGGTTCCTCAAGACCTCTGGGAGTGTATCATGGCGTCTGACACCAGAACATTGGGTATCCATAGATCAATCTTGATTGTGACGTTAATGGAGCTATTAGCATGAAAGGTGAAGCTTTGTAAACTGATCTGTTTGAGCACAGTGTACAGAACAGTAGGTGAGTTCGAGAAGGAGCCTTGCATTGCTGCTGCATCACTCCCTTTAAGTAGACATGAAGGGAAGCACCAGTGTTTAAGTGCATTATGGGTAATGTAGAAAACTTGCAACTAAAGTGAAATAAGATCAGTGTGTTGATGGAGGGGGGGGATGGGGGAAGCAATTTATAATTTTATCAATCAATTCAGTTTTATTTATACATTACTTTTAACAATTGTCTATGTAACTGTGTGTTATTTGGTCAAATGTGCAAATGATTAACAGAAAATCTGTTTGTCAACACGAAGTCCACCTTGAAAAAACAAATAATAATATTCCGTAAAAAAAAAAATTTACTAGCATAAACTACAGGTGATCATGCATTGATTATACGAGGGGCGTTCAAGTCAAACCGGGACTTGTGATGAAACGAATGATTCGATTCAGATTTACAGAAGACGTCAAGCACAGTACGGTGATGAGACTCTTAGCCCGTACATCCGTGAATGTCGATCCCACCGCAGTCGTTCCCGTGACCATTCAGAGAGTAGAACACCCAATCTTGAAAGTTGGCGGATAAGCTGTCTGGGAACTGTACACACACACACACACACACACACACACACACACACACACACACACACACACACACACACACACACTTGCATATTACAGGAACTCGGCTGGGATTAATCGTCACATCCCCTGTACAGTCCTGACCTGGCTCCAAGCCATTTCCATATGTTTGGACTATTTAAGGAGTTCCTGGGAGGCCAGGATTTCATGCATGAAGCAGGCTGTTTGATAATAGTTAACCATTGGTATTCTTTTTGAAGACTCGCTTTATAATTACTCCATTATGTCTTTTATTTCCTTGAGGCAGGTTGTCCTAGATATGACCTTCGGCGGTGGAGGTCACAGCAAGGCCATCCTGAGGTCTGTCCCAGACGTGACGCTGGTGGCTGTCGATCGTGATCCGGTGGCGTTTCGCTTCGCACAGCAGCTCGCCGAGGAATACCCGTGAGTCTTTTTTTTTTTTCTTTCTCATTAAAAAGTTTTACTTGTTAGATTTGTTTCTTCGGTTTCTCACTGGGGACTTAATGAAGGTGCGATACCAATTTCGAATGTCATATTATGGACAAATCTGTAATTATGGCATGATGCCGCTATTATTAATTGTTTGAATTGATTGATTTTTCTTTTATATATGATGTTAAAAGTCCTCTGCTTTCTTCCTTTCTATGCGAAGCAGTCACTGTGATGGCTCTAGACAGTTCTGCTAGTTTGAGGCTGCTGCGGACTTGATTAAAAGCAAGGCGCTAACAACGGAGCTGCAGTTTGCGTATTCGACATCGGCATCGCATTTATCTTCTTTACCGAAGATAGACAGACCATAAGTCTTTTCCTTGTCTTCACGCCCACCCGAAGTCTTCTTCCATCTTCTGCGTCTATCCCTTAACTAGCAGGCAGGGTTGCTGTGTTTGCAGAGATTCAGAAACCCCACTCACTCCCACGCTCAGTAGAGAAGCCCCGATGCCTCATTTGTCAATGTGGGCCTAAGGCTTCAGTGACAGGGAGAGACGCCGCCGCCCACGCAGGTTCTCCCTGCTTTCAGCTCGGGGGAGAGGATGATGATGAGAGAGAATGAGAGAGATGGAGCGAGAGGATGGGAAAGAGAGCCGGCAAGAAGAGAGAAATAGTGGTTAATAAAGGGGAGACAAGAAAGAGAAAGGCGTTCAGCCTCGTGTGAGCGAGGGAGTATGTGAGGGTGGATGGAAATGAGATGTTCCTGATTCTGCAGCGTGGGTAGAGAGCCTTCTCTTACGTCGATGCCGGGGAAACCTGTCTCAGGGGAACTGCTGCGGCTACAGGAACACGTGAAACAAGCAGGAGGGGGGGGGGGGGGAGAGATGAGAGGAATATTATGACAAGGTGTTCCATCAGCAGCTATGTATACCATGACAATCGGGCCTCAGACACCCACTCGCGCAAGGAGTGAGAGGAGCTGAAGAAAACTAGCAGCTAGCAAATGTGCGCAGGTCTCTTACACATCCCACACACCCCAGTCTTCCCATCTTCTCTTCTCTTCTCTTCTCTTTTCTTCCATCTTCTCTTCTCTTCTCTTCCATCTTCTCTATTCCCTTCTCCTTACACTTCTCTTCAGATCCCCATCCAATCCTTTTTCATTGTTTCCTGTTTCCCATTCCCTTTTCCTCCTTCCCTTCTATTCACTTTACTGCTTTCCTTCTTGCTTTTCTCTTCCCATCCTTCTCCATATACCTTTTTTTTTACATTTTCCTTTCCTTATCTGTTATTTCTCCTTTTTGTTTTTCAACTTTTCCAAATTCCCTTCCCCTTCACCCCTGTTCTTCCTCCCCACTTCCTCTTTCTTTCCCATCTATTTCCTTCTCCACTTTGCCTTTCTCTTTCTGTCCTTCTCCTTATTTTTACCCTTTCCTTTCCCTCATTTTTCCTGCTATCATCTTTTTCCTTCTTCCTTTCCCTCTCCTTCTCGTGTCTCCTCGCACCCTTTAGCCTGCCCTGTCCTCTCCTTAATCACCACTTTTACTTCGCCAAATTTTTCTTAATGTTAATTAGATTCAAAAGCACTATGCATACACGTGTGCACACACACACACACACACACACACACACACACACACACACACACACACACACACACACACGTCAACTAAAACAACCACGTCAGAGATGACAGCAGTACCTTCTGTCCCGAGCCACTTCAGCACTTACTATGGCACAGTATATGATGTGTGTCCGTGTGCGTGTGTCCGTATGTCCGTGTGCGTGTGTGCGCGCGTGTGTGCGCGCGTGCGTGCGTGCGTGCGTGCGTGTGTGCGTGCGTGTGTGTGTGTGTGTACCAGGGCCATGTAATGTTTTTATAAGTGATAAATACCAAATGGTCTAAATCCCATGACGCATACACAAAATGCCGCTCCAAGGCTCGTGCAAGTGGTTGATGTTTTTTTATTTTCGTGATTCTTCTGTAAATGAAGCCTTTTCCAGCTCCTCCATTTTTCAAGGTCGGTGGGAAAAAAAAGGAAACTTGTTGGAGTTCAATCTTCCAGTGGCAGACATGGTCTCTTTAAAGGCAGTGCGCCCTTGTCCTTTGTATATTTCTTTGTCTGTGTGCTTGCTTGTGATTGTGTGTGTGTGTGTGTGTGGGAGCCTGACAGGACTTGTTCTGTAGATTTTTTTTTTCCAGCATTCCCCTGTTGAAAGCATCTCGTCAATCAGCATCTCGTCTTCGACTGCAGCGACGTAGGTGCGGTGTCCGAGCAGGGCAGTACAGGGGAAGGATTCATGCTTGATTTGCTCAGTGAACTGCACTTCTCTCACATTCGACACACACACACTAGTGGATAAAACTGCATGGCGATATCCATCATGTAAGCATGCTCGTTCGATAAGCTGTAAAGGACGTCACCAGGAATGGAGCAGTTTCTCCTTTTCAGTACGATGCACATATTTTATTAATGAGTAATAATCCTACAGCAGGCTTGGCGCATACAGTGGTCACATAACATATTCAGGCTGTCCTTCAGCAGCAAACATCTCTAATCCCCCCTCTGTCTGTGCTCCCCTGCTCACTGGCTGCGAGACCAGAAATGAATTTGAGGACAACCGTTATGGATTGGTGTTGTCGAGGCGGTCAGGGGGTCACGTTATATTATGCCAGCAGGAAATTGTTGCTTTTCGATTATTCAAAGTGGATACTCAAGCATGCATCCGGCTTAACAGCTTACAGTGAAAAGCTCCTGTGTGTGTGTGTGTGTGTGTGTGTGTGTGTGTGTGTGTGTGTGTGTGTGTTTTTGCCAACCTGCAGACAACAGCAGAATTATTCTCAGGTTGTTTAAGGCAATGTGGTGCTTCTTTGCAAATTCATAATGTGTCTCTGTGGTTTTTGTGTGTGTGTGTGTGTGTGTGTGTGTGTGTGTGTGTGTGTGTGTGTGTGTGTGTGTGTTTTGGGGAATGTAATGGACCTCAACATTTTCAGCTTTACTAATGTTCTTTAGCAGTGTAATATTTATTTATCTTCAAATCACACTGCATCAGATGATTTTATTAACCTTGTACACATGTCCTGTAAATAGAACTGATTCCAAGAAACGTAGAAATCAATGAATTTTCATTTTTAAGAGGATTTCATGAATAATCCGACATTCTGATCAAATATTTTAGAGCTTGTGCTATTTTAATGACAAATGGGAATCCTGCATTTTCTAACATACTATTTCCAACTTAAGAGCATTTACACCACTTCTTGATGTTTGGGACAAACAGATGCTCATAGTAAGTAAGTTACAGTAAGTATAAAAAGCTCTCAATTTCTAAAAAGTGACCAGTAGAGGTATTTGGTTACTGATTGATTTATTCTAAAAGTGGATGTATAATCTAAATTGCGGTCATTGCCATCAAGTGGCTCGGTGCTCATCCAATCATCTAGAGATCATGCTACAGTAGTTCGAGTTTGGATACGACTAAATTAGGGAGAAAATTGAGAGGAAAAAAAAGTCAAATAAATTATTAGCTGGTGAGCGGCAGACCCACCAAAGAATATAATTGGGTTAAACCCAGCACCAAAAAAAAAAAAAAAGTAAAAAATAATCAGCATTTCTAAACAGGAAACATTGGATCAATTGTAGCATCTATTGTTCTATTGTCCTCAGTTGTGGTCACTAATGTGCTCAAGGTAGGTTGTATTATGGCGATTCCAAGTCATATTTTGATATTCTTTGAAAAAGGATCACAATACACTGCCTGGAATAAATAAATAATAATAATTAAAAAAAAAAAACTCTTTTCAGAAGGACTATGAAACAAAGAAAACAACTAAGAAGAATTAAGGTAAGAAACCTGGAATGATAAAGCCGAACTATCAACTTCATTGGAAAAATGTTCACAAGGAAAAACGGTGAAGTTGCATTATACAAAATGAAGACATCGTGAAGTGTGCTTGATAAGGAAATCCATGAGATGGTGTGAGTTTCAGCAGGTTTCTTTAGATTTTTATCTATGTAATAAAAATCTAATCTATATATCTATATATAAATTTAAATTTTTTTTTAATTGGATATGCATAGTAATAATGGCATTAAAATGTAACTGTTCTCATTGGTTAAATGAAAACATTTTATGTGAATTCCCAAGACCTGGAATGTTCCTGAGTAGTGGAATATATTAAAAAAAAAACAATACAAAAATACATTTCAGTTATTCATCTATGCTTATTGTGAATCATGCCATTCCCTATACAAGCAAAATCCCATAACTCTGCATAAAATCAGCTTCTTGTTTTGCATTATTTGGACCATTTTAAAATGATGCTACAGAATTTCAATTTTTCAAAGTTTCTAAACTTACCAGTTCCCAAGTCACTCAATATCGTCTAGAACATTACAGCAAGTCTCCTACGTATGAACAAGTCCCATTACGAAAGCTTGTTCTTAAATCCAATTTGTTTGTAAATCCAACAAACATAGTCTAGGTACTAGGATAAAAACACAATTGGCTATACATAGTATAAAACTAACATGTTTTATGATTTTGTCCTTGTTCTTTAGAATCGTGCAAATCGCTAAAATTGTTATTTTAAAAGAGCACGCAATGTCTGCCATCTTTTCACTTCACTTCATTCTGTCAACTATTTTCACTATTGTCTCCATTGTTGTTGCTTTGGAGCTTCTTATCAGTACCGGCTTCATCAGCGCTGCTTTTATGCTTGCTTATGGAAATCCTGAGATGCACGTGTTGCACTTGTGATCTACGTTTGAACATGTGTGAACTCGATTGTGCATATATAAGGTAGTCGCTTTAGCTTTAGATACATTTTCTAATGAAAACTTGAGCAGAGATTTTTTTTTAATTTGATCTTAGTATGTAAAGTGTTAGAGAACAGAACCATATGTGAACAATTCAGGCAAGCTGCATGCTGTTCTTACTGCGTATCTTTTTCTTTAAATGACATCAGCTTCGTGGGCTGCACAATTATAAATAGACCAGTCCTTTAAAGCAATTAAAATGCTTTATTTGGAGCACACGTGCATGCATTGGCATATGTTCTCACGAGCACGTATTCTCCTTCTCCAATGACGATTGCGTGTTTAATAATCTCAAAGCTTACGTTAGTCATTTATATTAGGTAAAGAAGTTAAGCTGTTATGCAAAAATGCTCTGCATGTCCATGAAGTTTTGTCAATTAACATAGAGATGTAAAGATGTTAAAGCTGAATCTTGCATTAGTTGAGAAGGAAAGGAGGAAAGAAAGCAGTATTACTATAGGAAAGCCATGGGAGTGTGAAAAGACTGTAGTCTACAGCTTCGGTTCAAGCTTTGCTGATTGTACCGTCAGTGACGCATAGGCTTTTTCGTGTTGATAATGGATGCACTATGGGTGAATAAAGTAAAAGTCACTCCTTAGAAGCCGACAGCTTTGCTTCCGTCGATTATATGTGCGTCATTTAACCATTCTGTGAAAGTTGCAGTCAGAGTTTGGACTCGCAGGTGTTTTTGATGTTGGGCAGCAGACAAAAGCGGTCATTGCCGTACTGCCCACTCTTTCTGTACCACTGTGAGTTGTGACATGCTGCCTCCCACTCCTGCTGGGTTGCTAGGCACTCTTGTCATTCCCAGGTATTGCGCAAAGCATTGATACCCAACCGGATCTATAAAGAGCTGCAGGATCTGCACATATATCTGTCAGCGAGCTGACTTTCTCAATAAAAAGTCAGGAATCCAAAAGGAAGCTGCTGTAAACTCTCTGAAAGTTCTGCAAGGACTTTAGGGCCTTTGTAGTAGTTGAGCATGCCAGCCGCAGTGTTGGCTTGTATTAATTAATGGACTAATTCTGCTACAATCCATGGTTTCATTCACATAAAGAGATAAACAATTCCATGCTTGGTGACATTTTGCACACCCAAATCTCAGATTAATTCCCCATCACAATATGGTAGCCTTCAGGGTGGAGGTTATGAAAGTCATGTAGGCCAATACAAATTTATTGTACCTTAACATTGTTTACTCAATTAACTCCAATGTTTCAATATTGCATTGGAAAATATGGAACATTACTAACATTGGTTGGAAACGGCCCAGGAAACGGAAGACAAGCATTCTCTTTTAAACCTAAAAAATATATATATATTGCTGTGGTCACAATGCGGTGTACACCCTAGATATGGTGCCAACCTATTGCAAGACATGAGTGCACAAAGTATGTTAGGTAAAGGTGCACAGCCCACAAGAATGACTATAGCTTCAAGACGATTGCCACTAAACACGATTCAAGAAGTTGGGAGAGTAGCTCCCCGAGTGGCACAGCAGTAATGAGATTGCAAGTTTGAATCCTGGATGATTCTGTAGCCTCCCACAGCCCGGGAGCCTAGACAGAGCTCTCTCAGAGGGTGGATTGTAGCACTCTCACATCAATAATGGCAACCCTGTTATGTGAGCAAGCAAGGTTGGCTTTCATCACATGTCTCAGTTGAAACGAGGCTAGAGTCAGTGCATCAAGAGCCACCATCCACAGACGTCTTCAGGAAATGGGCTACAACTGTTGAATTCCTAGTATTAAGCCACTGGCGAACCAGAGACAATGTCAGAAACATCTTACTTGGGCTAAGGAGATTAAAAAAATGGACAGTTGCTCAGTCATCTTTTTAGATGAAAGTAAATTCTGTATTTCATTTGGAAATCAGTGTCTCAGAGTCAGAGTTGAGAGGCACACAATTCAAGGTACTTTAAGTCCAGTGTGAAGTTTCTACAGTCAGTGATGATTTGGGGTGCCATGTCTTCTGCTGGTGTTGTCCACTATAGTCAGTGCAGCCACCTACCAAGGACTTGGCACCTGCCCAAAGTTCCAAAACTCCTACTACATGTTTTTTCGACTTTGATATTTCTGTGCTTGATGGGCCAGCCAACTCACCTGACTTGAACCCCAGAGAGAATCCATGATGAGAAACATCCCAAACCAACAATAAATACGAGCTGAATGCTGCTTTTGAAGCAACCTGGTCTCCCCCATGCCATTCTGCACTGATGGGTACATTTGTGCTAAAGGAAGTATTGAGTGCATAAATTGACAGAAGTAGAACATTTCTGCATTGTAAAAAAAAAAAATAATAATAATTAAACAAACAAAAAAATCTTGAAATATTATACTTGATGTGCAATTAATCTACAATATGAGTTTAAATTCAATTAATGTAAGAAAAAATCCTTTTCTGTGATATTCAATTTTTTTGTATGAAAACTCAGCCCATTACATTATGTTGTTCTCTAATTCTGTATTTCCAGACATTTTCCTCACATCAATGTTTGGTCCACATATAAACAGTTATTTATATAATCTCTACCTGAATGAACCGAAGTAATAATTTAAGACCTACTGTATAACACTACCATGCCACATGTTGCCATGGTCACTTGTACTGTGAGAAATGATGGGTTTTATGACGGCTGACTGTTATCATATATAAGGTGGACAATGTGTTTGTGTGCCCGTGGCCCCTCACGTTGTCAAATTAATTACATCAAGCCATTTAACAAATATCCCACTCGATACCGTTTGACATAATGCCTGCATAGATGTGTCATAAACACTGGGCTTTAACAGCCATGACAGTGTGTGTCACGACAAGCTGTGTCAGTGTCATCAGACATTTAGACATCATCATCTTAAATCAGTGTTTTAAAAAGGGAAAACTTATTACTAACTTATTATAGGAAGTATAGAATCAACATTTTATACTACATTTGTGTTGAATAAATATTGAACGTATTATTGAATTCAGTATTTTAATAATGTGTAGTTTGTTTATTTGATTTGGGAAATTTACAGGCAATTGAGTTGTGTATACAAATACAAAACATTTGCATTTTTAATGCTGGTTAATAATCATCATGAATGAGTGTGTGAACTGCTTTGTGTTTATGAGAGAAAAGTTTTAGAGACGGGTGCAGGGTGGTGAGGCAGGGTGGCAGCCTGGGGATTCTCTTTTTCTCCCAATTTAATCAGAGTTTTTTTTTTTCCTCAGTTATTTATTGATCTGCTAGTTGCAGGGCATATCACTGAGATTTCCTTCCATGGGTAAAATGAGCAAGAGATTGCACAGCAGTTGATTTTTATGTGATTTATCTGTTATTTATTTATTCCCCCAGTCTAACTTTCAGGGCTTTGAAACACTTTTTTTTAATACACAGAATAGCATTTCTTTGGCCTGGGAAGTGCTTTAGTATGTAGTTAGCACACAAATGTTGTAATATTTTGCAAGTGTAATGTTGATGACTAATTATTGGGATCAAATATGCTTTGATGTTCATTGCATTTAATAAATTTTCACAAAATTGTCTTTATTACAGACAGCATCAATTTATTACATGTATTATTTCATACATCGTAAATATTAAACATCAACAACATTATTATTATTATTGTTTTACTATTGTTGACTATAGGCTGCAAAGTGCCGAAAGATACAGTTTGAAAATTGCTCGTTTATGTAACATCCTCAGCAGCGACCTCATTTCCCCTCTTGTCCATTCCAAACACAAATCATTTAGCGTCACCAGTAATCACCCAGTACTAATCACCTGTCAACATCTGCACCTGTTTCCCACTGGTTCATGCCTTAAGTTAGATGTTTTTATGCTTAAATAATTCACAGTGTGGCTTAACAAACAAAAAAAAAAACATTCCTGAGAACAATGAGAGCCAAAACCATGCAGAAAATCAGAGACAAAAAAAAGTCCTTCAGGAAGTCTGGAGAACTATTTCTCAAGACTACATTAAAATGCAAGAAATTCTGACTCATTGGAAGCAAAATATGAAGATATGAGGGGTGGCTCGAGACTTTTACACAGTACTGTGTGAATATTAGTCCACTGAAGCTTCAGTGTATGCATATCTATGTTCAAAATCCCCTAAAGCGCCACTAAATGCTTTAATTGGGAGAACCCTCCAAGTGATTGGCTTATTATTGGCTTGTATGTAGGAAGCTTTACAAATCTTTTAAAATCATATTTGTTTAAGCCTTTTGAAGTGGTCTGTCTGAAGGCATGCCACAATGAGTCTGTTTTCCAATAAATCATTCAAGCAAAGCATTTGTAAAGGTTCCAATGCTCACTGACATTTTCAATCTATTATTATCAAAGTTCAACGTTTTAGTAGGCTTCAAGAAAACCACTATTGATCTTCTGTTGTGTCATGCTGAAGTGATGACCCAGTGTTTCATCATTTGAGAATTTTCCCAAACACCAAAAAGTTATCTAACTAATAGAGGTTAGAGCCCTGAGAGTATTTTTGTTTAAACCATCGGGTCATGGTGGAAATCTTAACAAAAAAAAAAAAAAAAAACGGTATCGTGCTAATCTCATAACCCTTGTCCCTGGAAGTGAGCATGTCTGAGCCTAGCTGGTCGTCTTATTGTTTGACCACCTGGGGCTTTGCTCGAAGAGATAATAACTAGTGAAGAAAAAGGCATTAAAGCTATCAGATCAGGGTCTTAAGATACAGGGAGAAGCTTGGCACCTCTGAGGCCTTAAATTTTCAGTGTATTGTCACTGAAAAGGGTAGAGGTAGCTGCCCAGGCAGTTGTTTTTTATCTCTCCAAGCCCACTGATCCATGGTGGGTCCCGTCGTAAGCGTGTGTGGGCGGGCAGGAAAATGCCTCGCTATAGATTCTCTGACAAATTAATGAGAGAAATGGCGGGAGAGAGGAGCAAGGGAAGCCCTGGCTGTGGGCGCAGACTTGCCCTTGATCTTTCAAGCTGGCTCGTGGGTGTACAGGCACAGGCACTGCATGGCCTGATGGTTAGTGCCCCCGGATGAAATGTGTGGGAGAGAAGGAAGACTTTTGCAGAGCATAGAGGAGGATTCTTTCCTCTGTCTCTCCCCTCTCTTTCCTTGCGTCATGGTTTGGCAAGAATGCAAAGGATCTCCCGATATGGTATGCGATGGAGAGCAGGGGTAGAAGAAAGCAGGTTTACCTTGAACTAAGATGTCATTCCTGTCTGGTTTTGTATGTAGATACTTCTCTTGCTTCTCCTCCTCCTCCCTTGCTGAATTGTGGGATCAGCAGCTGCTTACTTTGGTCAGGCTTCATTTGCACACCAACCTACAAAAGGTCACATGAAAAATGTATGGCTTCTCATCAATTGGGCAGGATTCTGGTAGGAGGGAGTGCAAAGAGAAAAAACAAACACAGTGCAGCAAATGTGCTCTCATTGTCTCTTAGGGCGTTTTCACATTAGGGCCCCGGGATCGTTTCTGAGAACACTTGACTCCAAAGTGTCGTTCATTTGGATCAGTGAGAACACAATCGTTCCGGACTTGGGAACAGTGCCTGAGTCAGCTGAAAAGTCAGCTAGAACAGTACAGCGTACTCGGGAACGGGTTGAATTAGATACGGAAGCCAATCATACCTGAAAACAGAGCTCGTCCTCTGACCTACACAGCCTATTGTCTGACCTATAATATCAATAATATCAGGTATAGCACAACGATTGATGGCTCACAAACCAACTTTGGTGCATATTACCATCAGAGGATAAAAATATGCAAGTGTTCCCAAGTAAAGAGAAAAATAGTACTGTAAAGCTGGCCATCGGGGGAGCCAGGAGGGAGGGAGTTGTAATCGTTCTGGACACAGTACAAATCAATCGTGCCTAGTGTGAAAGTGCCCTTAGTCTATGAGACTCTCACTGACTATACATTTGAGTATATTTTCCAGTCAACCAACCGATGCTTGAAGTTCAAACCGGAAGTGTAAGCATGTGCATTAGGAGTCTGTAAAGTCACTATCCTCACCTTCTAAATTCCATTTCCAATTCAAAATTAAACTATCTGGCGACACACACACATTAAAGTGCGTTCAAGCATTGATGCATTCTCTCAGCGCGTGTTGACTTGTGCCGAATTATCTTGTATGCTGCAGCAAATCTCTTTCCCCACCCAGTCTTACTTTTTTCTCGGTGTCTCCAAGGTGATAAACAAATGGAATGTTACCTTCCCTGTGGGATGCATATTATTTGGTTTTATTTAGTATGCTTTCTCTCTCTCTCTCTCTCTCTCTCTCTCTCTCTCTCTCTCTCTCTCTCTCTTGCTGTCTCTCTTTCTTTCGTACCTTTTCTGTCAAAAATAGGTTATGATCTGCAGATATCAGATGCCCAATAGGACCTTAGCAACTGGGTAACCAGCTCGATACTACAGCAGAAGTGCACTTGTCATAGTTTGCTTTGCGTTCCTGACTCGGTGTGACTGCAGGCAGCATGTGGCCCCTGAATCTAGTGCAAAGATCTGTACTTGTATGTACAGTTGACATATTTGCACTCAAGTTTCATTGAACAGTCGTGAATTATTTCTTCCTCCTACGATCTCAGGCTTCTTGATTAGGAATAAATTCTTTATATTTATATTCAGGATTTATATACTGTAGGTAAGCAAGCCAATGCTGTAAAATTCAGCAGCAAATTCTCTGTGAACAACCCTGTTTTGCATGCATGGGAAATGGTCAATGTGGGTCTCCACTGTGAATCCAGAAATGTCTGTTGATCCAGACCCTGTATATTTGTAATTATAGGACTGCACAATCACATTGCAGTTATTCGAACACATATTGCGATATGTCATTATTAAATGTATTCAAACATATTTATCTAGGCAAATAATGCCACAATTGATCCCGTTAAGAGGAGGTTTGCCAAAAAAAAAAAAAAGATTAATTATGAGAATAATTGTGCAGCAATGGCGAATTGGCAAAAGTGCTGTCCAGATAAAATGACCAAGAAATTGTAAACTGCAAAAGAAATTTCCCCACAAAATCAAATCTCCAAATACAATCTTGAAAGGCTAATTTGAAAGAATCTGTGTACATTGATAATATTTATAATAGTCATAACATAAATAATAGTGTACTACACATACAGTGAGGATCTCGCATTAGAATTTGCTTCAGAGAATAAAAAGAGGACAGACAGAAAATAAACACCAAAACCACACTCGGAGCGAGAGTGCGGAAGGTATTTCTACATCAATATAAAAGCAATTTTGAAAGAGCTGAGTCTTCAGTCATTTAAGATCGTGAGAGATTCCGCAAAGCAAATATGCAAAAGCTGGACAATTCATTTCTCCACAGGAAAGAGACATTGGGATAGGAACCCTTTCTCAAACGAAAGCATCTGTTAGAAGAAAGGTTCTACAGGACCTTAAAGGGTTCCTTCAGAGGAACAAATCCAAGAACCCTTTTGGGAACTCAATGGAACTGTCTTTCTTCTTGTTCTTCTTCTTTTTTTTTTTTTAACTAAAAATATAGGTAACACCAAGTGCATGATGCTGCTTTTGATAGGATGAGTTGGCACTGGTAAATCTTTTTACACAGTGAGTTAAACACGCTGAGATCTGTGCCATGACTGAGAACATGTCTTGGGAAAAGGACATGTTGAGTTGGGTGTCGTTTTCGAAGCTGCATGATTGCGGATGTTTGTGGTTCTTTTGATGTGATGAACCAAGAGAAGGGAAGAGGGCCAAGGTGACATGATACGCATTCTCTTTCCCACCTTCCTGAAAGATATTAGGGCTTGAACCATTCCTGTGTTGTCATGGTTCACTAAGTTGAATGCTTAAGACAGAGCCCAGGACCGTCTCACGAGGGTTGGGTCATCTGGAAATCATTGGTTTGTTTAGTAGGTCATTTTTGTAAAAAAAAAAAAACACCAGACAGCTGATGTGGCATTTCTCATCACAATAAGTCAGAAGGATAGATGATGGTGATGGGTCGTTCATGAACGATTCGCTCTTTTTGAACGAGTCTTTACCGTGACTCAGAAGAACGAGTCATCTCAGAGAGTGATTCGTTCATTTTCGACTGGGCGTTGCAAAACCTCCGTAGGTTATGTACAGGAAACAGAAATGAGTAGTTACTTTTGAGTCTTTTGTCACGTGACTTCCATAGATGCTATGCAGTGCAGTACACAGGAAACAGAATTGAGCGATTCTTCTCAATGAGTTCTCTAGGTCGAATCGTTTGTTCTTTTGTCACGTGACTCCCATAGACGGTATGCAGTGCAATAGATAAAAAAAAATGAATGACTCAGACCAAAAGATATGAGAGGTGAGCTGCTCATTCTGTTTATCATAATATGTCATTGGCTGCATTGTAATATTTTTATTACTGGAACTATAGCCCAAATTTGTGTATGTTTACGTGTTGGGGGGCTGTTTATTGAACGTAACATTTTATTTTATTTCTGATCAAAAGAACGCAATGAACTGAAAAAGATTTGTTCATTTTAATGAACGAGATTCAAAGAACCGAGTCACTAAAATGATTCAAACTTCCCATCACTAATAGATGATATAAACATAGCAGGGGTAGCAATTGTTCGGTCCAAGTGGTGAGAAGAGTGGGCCAAGTTGTTGCCTGAGGTGTCTTGGAATCTTTTTGACTCCATGACACTAAACTGAAGGATCTTTGTGATGAGTAAGACAGTCATGGTTTATGGAGTTAAAGGCTGGAGCCAACAGAATACAAAATGGATAACTTGCCAGCGGCTCTTGCAGAATTATGGGTGTCCACAAAAAGGGCCACACAGAGCAGTTTCGGGGGGAGTGGCCTTTTTTTTATATATAAATTGAAGCCAGTGGTTGGAATCATCATCAATTTAATGAAAAAACAAGACGTGAAAGTTCTTTGCCTCATTGTATTATTTCCTCTCTGAAGGGGCCAGGTCAAGCCCGTTCTTGGGCGTTTCAGTGAATTAAAGGAGCTGTTCAACAAGCTTGGTTTGGGAAACAGGAGTGTGGATGCTGCTCTTTTGGATGCTGGCTGCTCATCAATGCAGATGGACATGGCAGAGAGGGGCTTTTCCCTCAGCAAGGATGGACCGCTGGACATGAGAATGGATGGAGACAGGTACTTTTTTTTTAATAAAGCTTTTCAACGTAGACCAGCTTTGAATACCAACATTAGTGTAGTTAATGTTGTTTTACTATTACAGTTAGTACGTCTACCAAAATTGCTGTTCCTACGAAGTATACAAAACTTTCGGCAGGGTGAAACGTTTTAAAAGTTTGAAATGTTGACCATTCAAAAGATGCTTTCTTTAATTATAATAATAATAATAATGATAATAATAATGATACTATAATCATCAATCAATAATGAGAATTAAAATATCTATCCTGAAGTAGACACAAAAACGTACAAATCATGATAATTACTTTTGTATATTTTATACTTTTTTGCTATATCAATTTATTCCTGCCTTAAATCAGAAAAAAAATTTGCACATGACGAAATTAAGCTAATTATGTTTTGATGCGCTACATAGATGACTAAGTACTCCAGAGAGACGTACTTAGTAACACAGGACTCTGGAGTCCTCGTAAGTTCGTCAGCCGTTCTCAACGTTAGGAAAGCGTAGCATTTTCCGAAAACCCGTTGAAAACAAAGCACAAGGGACATCGCTAAGGCATCCCCCTTTAAGGGCATTCCCTCAAATGCATCAACGGAAGGAAGATGGGAAAGAGAGGGACGCTGGGAGAAAGGGAAAGGGAGAGAGTGTGAAATGGGTATTTACAAGCTAGTGTGGGCGAGTAGGTGTGTGAGTATGATGGTAATCTCCCCTCATTTAAGCTGTAAGGCTGTTTCAAGATGAATCAGCCACCCACACGCTGGAAGCTTTCTCTAATGGAGAGATAACACCCTTACAAAAAAATAAAAAAATAATCCCGACATTATCAAGCTCTAGTCTTGAGAAGGGAAAAAAAAAGAACTGTTTATGCAAACATGAAGAGAAGCCAGAAGAATAGGATATAAGTCAACTCGATGAGCAACACGTTTTTCCCAAGTACACAATCTAAAATTACTATCTATGAGCACATCATTTTACATAATTTGGGGAAGAAAACTCCAAAGCAACACACTTTGTCTCTATGCATAACGTGTCAGCGTTAAAAGCGAATAAGAAAGTCTTGCAAAGAAAAACAGTTTGCCATTGCTAATAGCAGCCATTTGCTTGGTTTACTCGTGGGCTCTTGTACGCGCCAGAATGAACATCTATTCATCTAACAAAGGCCTCATTATCTAGCCGTTTAATGTCCCTCTCGTCATTTTGAAAAATGGATACAATTTTTTGGTAAGAAGTCAGAGAGAAGTTTGCAGCATGATAATGAACTGGTTAAAACACCCACCATGACTGAGTCCTGAATTATTCTGGGGGCGAGATGGAGTGGGGAGAGAGAGAGAGAGAAAGAAGAAGACAGAGATAGAGCGAGAAAAGTTTTTTGAGCAGGTTGACTGAGGCCCAACCCACAGAGTCTGTAAATGCTAATCTTTTTCTTCTCATCGTCCAACGCTACCAACAGCCACTAAACTTTCTGGCCACGTGATGCACTCGTTCAACACCCACTGACCTTCAAAAGAAAAAAAAAAAAAAAAAAAAAAAGGTGGTTCAGACTAGATTTTTATTATTTTTTTTCTTTCCCTTCCCGTCTGAGTAATGCTTCCACCGCCATGTATTGTGCCCACGTAAGTAACAAAACAGCGCTGCTAAAGCCACCGCGGATGTCCTCGCGTTCTGGAAAAGAAGGATCACGATTTGTTTTTGTTAGCAAAAAAGGCCAAGGCAGTGCCTACATCTCAAGGCCCCCTGCCAATTACAGAAGAGGACTGCGCGACTGCCTTTCCCTCAAGGGCCGTCTGTAGAGGATAAGCATTTTACAATACAACATCTATATATAGGGTTAGTAGAGTTTAGGTGCTACGTTCCACAACAGAGAGATACGTGAAGCATTTTTGGGATAGAATTTCCTAACAGGAAAAAAAAAAAAAAAAGTTGTGCCCAAATTTGACATCATTTGAGAAAACATGCTACGCTTCGATTTTCCGCGTAGCTGCTAAAACAAAAGTCGGCTATAAGAAATGGACAAAAGAAACGATTTTATTTGAATGATTTCGGATTCAGTTTGATTTCACCGCTCCCGCCGAGCTTCCAAAGGTGAAATTATTACATTAGATTGCATTAGGTGTCTTTTTCCGCCCACTTGAAATCGCATCGCTCATTTTCCTAATGGCGAACGGTGTGAGGAAAAGGGGGCGGGGCCTATCAGGTGCTGTGTTTAAGCAGTGCTAATTCCTAATTTCTTCCTTAATTTCGTTAAAGATTTAGCATCATTCATTTTATTAATGTGCCTCGATGCTGTCCTTCCCCTCTACCTCTTCCTCTTCTTCATCATCATCATCATCATCACTCCCCCCGCCTCTACACACACTTTTTCATCTGGAGATGCTTGTGATTTCGGCAGAGAGCTCCAGCATGCATAGCTTAAAGACAAATGAATTGTGGGATTATTTTAGACATTGGGGTTAAGATCCACGTATTCGCTTCTTACCACCTCTTTCTTCCTCTCTCTCTCACTCACATATATACACACACACACACACACACACACACACACACACACACATACACACACATACACACACATACACACACGCTCTTTTTATAGATCTTAAGCCCACATCTCCCAGAGTGGGAAGGGGAAGAAAAGAGGAGGAGGGAGTGAGGGCGGGTGTTATTTTTTCTTTCTTTCCTTCTTTCTTTGCGCTGTTGTCGAAGAGCCGTCAGCCTTTGCTCCTGTCGGCGAGGAACTCGTGACGTCAAGTGGCTTAATTGGGCTCATGTTTGTGCGTAGGTACCCCGGCATGCCCTGCGCGGCTGACGCCGTCAGCGCTTTAGATCAGCGGGCGCTTGCGTGTGTGCTGGCTGCGTACGGGGAGGAGCAACACGCCAAGAAAATCGCGGCGGCCATCGTGCAGGCACGCAGCCTGTATCCCATCAGCCGGACGCAGCAACTGGCCAGCATTGTCGCAGGTACCCCCCGAAATTAATTCAACACACCATCGTGCTTAATTAAAAAAAAAAAAAAAAAACACAGAGGGACAGAGAGAGAGAGAAATATTAATTTGAAGTCTCCCTTCGGGATCTATTTATCCTGGATCGAGGGAGGCTGAGGGCGAAAAAACAGAACAATGCCGGGTATAATGCGAAATTCCTGTCCTCCTTCCCGTTGGCCCCTATTTGACTTCCTTATTAATAGATATGAAGGGATACATTTGGATTTTTTTTTTTTTTTTGGCATTTGTATTTAAACTTGCACCTCCCTTTAGTCTCCCTCTTTTTCGTTCTTTATGTATTATATTTACATCTGCTATGTCCCTTTTCCCTTTTCTCATTTGTCTTTTGTTGCAGCCCACCCACCCCACCTACCAGTCTCAACATGTACCTACATACACACACACACACACACACCACATTGCGGCAGCTTCATGACAGTATACGGTGTTATATTTATCAACTCGCTTTGTTTGCGCCATCGCCGCTTTTATAGCCCTATACTGTCGGTAAGAAGCTAAGAAAAGAGGGAGGGAGCGAAAGAAAGAAAGAGAGAGAGAGAGAAAGGCGGTTCGGCGGATGACGGTGGTGTCGGAGCAAGCATGTGCGTCACAACAGGAGAACAGGTGTGAGTGAGGGCAGTTGTTTCATCTTTTTTGATGTGCCGAATGAGTCAACACCAGTGTTTATTCCAATTAATCCAAAAGGTCCTGACTGCCACGGGTCCCTCGGGAGCCTCGCCATTGCCCAGGGAAGGAAGCACTGCAGGAGGAGAGAGGAAAGGAGGAGAAGGGAAACATGTCCTGTGAACCGTGATGATGATGGGTATCGCGGGACTCGCACATGCTTTCTTGATTTTTTTTTGGTTAACTTATGCAGATGAACTTGCCCCGTAACGTGGTGCCTTATTGCCCCGGGGTTTGGTCAGTCTCTGCATCTGCATTCTCATACAAAAGGTTTTTTCTTCTTCTTCTTCTTATCCAGCACCCGCTCCTCCACTTCTTTTATACCGGAGATTGGTCTCCTCTATAGCTTACACGTTTCTTCATCTTCCCTCCTCCGAATTTTTGTCGACCATTACATTTCTAAACAAAAGTGTTTGTTTTTTTTTTTTATAATTTTTTTTTTTTGGGCAGGTCTGTATACCCTTATTAGTGTCTGCCACTGCCTAATGGAACATATCAGAGAGGAGCTAGGTCTACATAGCTTTAATATTCTCGTCAATATGGGCCCAGCTGGTGTGACAGGAGATTACACACAGTCCCACCGGAGAGCCGCCCCCCGCCCCATGAGCGCCGCTCCGTGGTTTTGTGTGTGTTGGCCCAGGCTGAATGATAATGAGCTCCAGCCCAAATGCTGGCTCTGGGCCCACAGCTTGTTCACACTCTCAGTGACACCAACCAATAGCAAATCACCCCCCCCACCCCACCACCCCAAACGACCAAAAGTGACCCCCCACCCCCTCCCCAAACAACCCCACCCCTTCTTGTTATCATTCATCTCAATCAATGTAAATCCTATTTTCACTAATTATTTTTAAAAGTGTCTTTTTTTTGCCAGCCTGTTTTAATAGATTATATTTTTACACGGTCAGTTCATAAGACATCAACAGATATCAAATAACATCACAGAATATCTTTCACATTTATTCTCTAAAAGAAGCCCAGATAAGATGAAAATGCAAATCACTAATGCACAACACACCTCCCCCCAACAAAAAAGCCACACTCTAAATGGACCCAGTGGCATAAGACGGGCAGTATTTAATTTTTTTTCCAGGGCCGGCATTTTTATATCGCAATTAAGGATGAATAATATGGAGATAAATCTGAAATATCATATGATACCCTAAAACATTTCTATGATACGTAGGACAATCTTCCAGCACTGTAGTGGTGTTTATAATGTTAATAAATGGATTCATATTTTTATGATGAAATTAATTTTACTTTAAATATTTACCACTGAAGGGGAAAAAAACTATTTTTACACCAAACCAGTTCCCAGTTTGTAATTATTTTTGACATTTTCTTCAAAATAAAAAAAGATCTTTATAACAATGGCCAGTATCGATATTATATCGTCTTATAGGCATTAACCGTTTCGTTGAATGATTTTTTTTCAAACGGACCATACAAGTGAGTTTCCATCAGTTACAGAACCTCTTTAGAAAACTGCAAACTCTTGACTATCCAAATATCACTTGAAAAACTCAGCGCAAGCTCATATTTTTGATGCTATACTGTTTTTGGGAATTTGTCAGATCCTTTTCTAAAAAAATATATATATATATAATATAATATATTATATATTTTATATATATATAAACATATTCAATAAATTATAATAGTCAGAAAATTTAAAGTAAAGACAAAAGAAATTCAGACAAATAAAAGTCAGACAAAAATATACACTTATGGCAGTATATATATATAGCAATACATTTAGTATTCAAATATTGATAATAGGTTTTGTTTTTCTGAAGTGTGAATATATTTTTATATTTGGCTGACTATATTTGTAAATATTTTAGTTTGGCATTTTGTAAAAGAATAAAACGATGTTAATCAATACCAGGTTAAAAGATTTGTCATAGTTCACTCATTTTGGATTCACAACGAGAAGGAAACATTAATGAATAAATTTTCATTTTTAATTCATTTTAATTCGCTGCCGTTTTTCTCTGCCCTATACAGTAAATAAACCATATGCATCTACACCTGACACTATTCTACTTACACTGCAAAAAATATACAGAGGTCCTTAAAAAAATAATAAAACCCTAAAGCTGATTAATTTGGCAACGACTGAGCCTTCCAGTGGAGGGGTTAGCGAAGCGGTCGGCCCTCTGCTCGTGTTAATACGAGTGTGGGACTCTAATCAGAGCGGTATTGATTACCGGCTGGAGTGTTGTAATTCTGACAAAAATTGATCTTTCAACTTTCTTTTCTCCCTCAGTGTTTCTCTTGGCCCTTAAAGCTTGTGTTAGCTGAACCTTCTTTAAAACTTCGCCATTCTTTACAGGTTTGAAAGAATCAAACTGGCGATTTATTACATTAATGTTCCAAGAACAAAGATGAATAATTGGCCTGTTTAACAGTTAACTAGGGCAGTGGATAAGATTTTGGCTGAATTATCAGAAGGTCACAGGTTCAAACCCCAACACCACCAAGCTGCCACTGTTGGGCCCTTGAGCAAGGCCCTTATCCCTCAACTGCTTAAATGTATAATGAGATAAACATAAGTCTCTCTGCATAAAGGCGTCTTCTTCATCTCAACTGAGAGTCTTGGATGATGTGACTGCCTGGTTGTATTTAGCGCATCTCGTCTAGCTCACTGTTGTAACATTAACTGAGGCCAAACTTCATGTGGCTAATCCACTCATTTCACTTTTATTATCAGCATACCCAATCCCTGTTCCACTGAGATTCTCTGACCAATGACAGCACCGCATTTCAAGCCCTGGACAATATTTCTAAAGTTCTATGTTTCTACATGGCTAGTTGCTTTTTTAAAGCAGGATTTATGGGCTAATAATGAAGTATTATTGCTCACCAACATTGTGCATAAAACTGCCTAATGCCTCTGCGACACATTGACTGTGCCAGTCGGTAATGGTCCTTATAGGGCTTTCAAGGGAAGCGGTATCAATCGGAGCTGTCGACAGTTATTAGATCCTCCGTGTTCTGTCTCACAGGCGGAAAGCCACGCTCATCCACGATCAGAAGATATTGTTCACATTCGAGCTAGCCGCACAGAGTAAATGGCAAGATGGAGGGCCTTCATTTTACCTCTCCGTATCTCATTTTTCTCTTTTCATCCCCAGAGAGAAACCGGCAGAAATATGTTGGGTTTGTCCGTGAGACGCAGTCAGCACAGATGGCTCATCGGTTTGTTGTCATAGCAAGGGATTCAGTCCTACATTAGGAATATGCAAGCCTCCTATCAATGTCATTTCAAATCAGAATAGACCAGGCTTCTAGTTCAGTTTGCTGTTATTTATGAATTTGCATAAAAATTTACCAGATACCTGGATATGATTAACCTGATCAATGATGTGAAAGATCGAATGAGCCGAAATGCAGTGGTAAAATGAGCTGCTCGTTCCTTCCCTGGCGCACAAAGCGTTCGGTTCCTTCCCTACACTTACCGTGTAAGTAGAAATCTGATTTAGGCTTTGTGCGACTGTATACTGTATATGTAATTCCACACAGCAGTCTCTGATAAGAAAACGTTTGATCATTGTGACTCAGCGAGGTTTCGAGAGCAAGAAGTAATTACTGAAGCGAAAAAATGAAAATCTCAGAGATTCCATCCTGAATGGTTCTTAGCCAGCATGAAATCTGGCCTACAAGAACACCTGGCTTCAAATCTTTCGACTGTAAAGATTGGAACAATTTTCAGCTACAATGTGTGTCATCTTTTAACCCCCTGACATTAGTGATCCCATGTAACATGGAATAGATGTGTAGTACAGTACAATGCAAATTTAAATCTCTGGATTATATGCTTGTATTTGAATTTAAACCCAATTTGGCCATGATTTAAACAGGAGTTTGGGGGGAATTCAGGAATTCAGTGCTGGCTTAGGTGGTTGATGTTCTGGGGTACTGATGTGCTTGAGTTCCATCACCGCCTTTTCACCACGGGTGGGTTCTTGGGCAAGACCCTGAACCTGTATGCCCCATACAACCCAGCCATCGCATACAGTGTCGGTCCCAAGCCTGGTTCGAAAATGGAAAGGGGTTGCAACAGGAAGGTTACCTGTGTCAGGTCATGTGGATTAAACTATCCAATGTGGCAACTCCTAGGATTAAGAGGAACAAAATGCAAGAAAAAAATGGAATGGAATTACAAATGTAATTGGTTGTGTTTCCTTAAATATGTGCAAGTTAAATTAGTATAATTTCATGCTGCGACCCCTGCTCAGGCAATTACTAAGGATAAATAAATCCCGCAAATGCATCATCCATGTTAATAAACTTATATACTGTATATGTGACCACATGAACCTTAAAAGCTCCCAAATCCATGTGCAACGTCCTAACCATCAATCTAACCTAAAACAAGTACAGTCTGCCCCCCCGTTCACGTCTGTGTTTACGTCTGTTTAGGAAACATTATCTTCTCGTTCTCAGCAGTGTATTCATATTCAGTTACCATCCCAAGTGTAGAAGAGTGTGGAAGCATCCCTCAGCAAGGCTGCTGAAATAGGATTACTTCCTCTCTAATGCATGTACAAGGAGGATCCAGATCAGGGCTGTAACTCCTAGACAGCGTGAGCTCCTTCCTATACAGTGTGTACACAGACACCACTGTCCGTCCGTCCGTCCATCCGTCCGTCTGTCTGTCTCATTGTCTGGAGGAATATCCAGAAGGTTTGTGCCATGGTTTATTCGTTCAAATTTTGGCCTCATGCCAAGTCAGTTTAAAGAAATGTACGTATGGGTGGCAACTAATTTTCTTAACTGAAAAGACTTGATTTAAGAGCATTATGATTTAAAGAGCTTTTTTTACGAGAATTTTTTTCCCCCTTTGCGTAAATCAAAAACGACTTGCATTTTTGTTGATTTATTTATAAATTTTTTTCTAAAGCCCAACCACAATCATAGTATTTCCAAACAGAAATGTCATACTTTCGTCCGGACACGACGAGAGCGCAATCAGTTCAGCAACCTGATAACGTGTCCATGTGCACAAGCTCCGAGAACACAAGGCTAATTATGGCCACAGTAATGTAGCCTTGAATTTCAAATGGGCTTTTTGACTGTAGGGGCAAGAGGGGGGCCATTAATAATGAAAGAGTATTACAAAAGGAAGGTCGTCATTCAGTCCACAGGTTCGATTAAGAATTAGCCTCCTATTCAGGCTAAAACGTGTGAGGGCAGAGGCTTGTTCAAGAGTGCCCTCTCTCTTCAGGACAGGAGGGCGTCGCACAATATAAAGCCCCGAGCAAGACGGACGGGCAATTATCCAGCACTCAAGCAGCTGGGTGTTATCTGATAATCACTCTCTTCTTCTTCCCCTCTCAACGAGGACAGCTCTATATAACCCACACGCTCCCATAATGCCTTTCTTTCCATATCTCATATGCCAATATAATTACCAGTTTAATAAATATATATATTTTTTCTTTAATCGAAAAAAAAATACAATAAAAACAGTAAATGAATAAAGATCAATGTAAATTTGATACAATAAAAAAAAAACAGGATGCCATAAAAGTCTGTATACACTTTTTAGCAAAACATAATTTTATTCAAAAACCTCTTCTACATAATTGCATTTCTTTGTAAACACACACACACATACACACACACACCGAGACGTCTCTCCCACTCACGATGAACTCGTCTTAACACACATCTGGTGTTATGCATCTAATTGCTTAATTATGTTAATTTCCCCCTCTATATGGAGACTTTCGGGACACCCGCTCTGTACTGACATTATAATAATTATATGGGATTAAATTATTTACTTTAGTAAATATGTACATTGCACTGTGCACCTGTAGACTTTTTTTAAAAGACAAAAAAAAAAAAAAAAACAAAGACACTATCACTTTTTAACTATAACATGATTTTACAATCCTGAGCCCTAAACTGTAAAACAAAAGAAAACATAAAAATAAAAAAAAGTTAAAGCGACTCAGTTTGCCTTTGGGTTTAAAGCAGCAGAAATTCTCTCGAGCGCACTCTTCGCAGTTTTCTGAGGAAATCTGCTGGTAGGTGGTTCCAGGCTTCTTACAGATCTTCGTGCGGTTCTTGTCTCTACAGGTAAAAACCCCAGACATCCTCGATGAGGCCTGTTATCTAACATGGTTTCCATAATAAAGTGCACAAAAAAAAATTCTTTAAAACTACAGATGAATTGTTGCATTAGACATAACGTTTTTTCTTTAAAATGGATTATGATGTCTCTATGAATTGTCAGAAAAAATATTACTTATTTTAATAAAGATATACATTCTGGCTTTTTCATTACCTTGTCTATTATTTTGTTTTCCTTTTTTAAATGCCACTGTGACCTATCTGTTCATAAAAATGAAAAGTAAATAAAATAATAAATAAAAACACACTCTAATAACTTTAATAAAATATCATTTAAAAAAAAGATTTCTTTCTTAAAAAAAAAAAAAGAAACCTACATTTAAATTTTGTATTTTATTAAGGTGAGTGCTTGGCCTTTTATACAGGGACTGAGTCAAATCCCTAAATAAAAAAAAAACTAACTTCCTTCCCCGATGGAAGTTAGTTTTTTTTTCTTCTTTTTAATTTTTTTTTTCTTAAAAATAATCTGAATCATCGAGTCAGTCATGTTCTAATGTTTTTAAATCTGTTTCATCTGGAAAAAGAAACTGGAAATGATATCCTGCATTGCTATAATAATAATTAAATAAAAAAACCTTTACCACCTCATGGTGCTTTAACTTTTAAACTTGTTATAGTGATGTTTCCCGAAGTTGAGTTTCTGTTTGTTTATTTGTTTTCGTGCTCCTGCCTGCGTGCTCTTTTGGTCACATTTGCAAGTTAGCACCATCTGTTCCAGCGTGCCATCCTCTGCTCATCCATCTCTTTTTTTTTTTCCCTTCATTTTCATTTTTACTCACACCCTGTATCGTAGGAGCCATTACCTACTGTAAGTTTAGTTTTACACCTTTCACATCCTTTCACATTCTTCATCTATATATAGTACGTTATCTTCATTCATATGTTTCTCTTATTGTCTCTTTATCTGTTCCCCATCTTTTTTTGAATGTTTTTATTTGATCGGTTCATGACTCATCCTTAAGGCCAAAAGTGTGAGCCTTGGAGAAGGCTGCTGCTCGACCTCGCGCTCGTTTCCACCGTCTGTCCGTTTCTCCCTTTCTTTCCCGTCCTCATGCTCAACTGGAAATTTCCTAAATTTAAGTATCTATGTGACTTATGAAAAATAATTACAGCGCAGCGCGCCGCAGATTTGATTGGTCCGAAGGTGTTAATTAATTTCCCACAACAGCAGCTCAGACAGTAGTGCCAGCTGTAATACAAATCACAGGCTTGTATGGCTGTTTTTCATACGCCACTGTATCTATAGTAACGGCTCATTCACAGGGACGGGAAAGCCAGATGCTTTACATAATCTGAGCTTATTAATAAACAGATGTGTAGTTATTTACCAAAGGGGGGGAAAAAATTGTGTAATCATCAGTATGGTGCATGGTCGATTTTTGTGCTTTCGGTTTCTTATGAACATGACACACTTTGTTAGAAAGAACCATGTTGTGAATTATTGCACTCGGATCAGCACGTGCAAATCAGGACGTGCTTTCATTGGAAAATAGTTAACACTGTTGTTGTTGTTGTTGTTAGTCTTTCGGCTGCTCCCGTCTAGGGGTCGCAAGAGCGTACCGTCCGGTCCGCACAACACCTGGCACAGGTTTTTATGCTCTTCCTGATGCCACCCTCTCATTTCATCCGGGCTTGGGATCGGCACCTCATCCAGTGGATCAGGTTTGGGCTTTGGGTAGGTATTTAACCAGATGGCAGACGAGAAATCTACCACCTACCATCCGTGGGAAGATAAAAGGGAGCAAGGAAGCATAATTAGAGGTGTGGCTTGGATGAAAGGACTTCTCTCAATTTCTCTCCATCTGCCCTGTCAATCACAGTGAAACCAGCCAGTCATAGCCGTATAAGCTATCGTATGTGGAAGTGGGCAGACGGTTCTTTCCGTCACGCAGCACGAGGAACATGTCAAAACCACACAATTATCTGGCATCACGTGTTTCAGAAATGAAAAAGATAATGTGGGAAAGTTGTTCATTTAATTATAGATTTTTTTTTTCTACAAGTCCTTCACGATTTCTTTTAGCCTGAAATACATTTGAGTTTATATACACCAGTGCTTTTGGTTCATACTCATTTTCTTGACACGGGAAACATCATGTTCTCGGTGCTTTGATTGAATTGTGCCTCAAGATCAGCAAGAAACTGACAACACAGGAAATAAACCTTTTTTTCCCCCCTTTTCTTTTTTTTCCCTCTCCTGGTGCAGAGGCAGAGGGAAAAAAGCCTTTGTAATCTGAAATCTAAAGCCTGTTGTGAGGCTTTGCTATTGTTTGCAGGTTTACAGCATATGATGGCCTCTGAGCCATGTTCATTGTGCCTGAGCTTTGTTAGTACATCAGTCCTTGTGTTTGCAGAATCGGGGCTGCATAACCCATGCTGAGCCGCGATAATACCGAAAATGTGTTCCCAGAGGTTTCAGCTTATATATGGCTGCCTTGCCGTTTTTTAATATCGTAAGCCAGGGTTGTTATAAGTCTTAGACTTTCGAGCACATACTGTGCTGCTGTTAATGTCCATTAGTTCTGCTTTTATAGCAATAAAGTTCAGTGACGGACTGACAGCCGCCCTTTGCTGCAGCGGCAAATAGAGATGTGTTGTTGCAGATTAATCATGTTGAATTTGAATAAGGTAAACCTATCCATTTTATTTGTTTAAAAAGAAAAAAAAATTATCCCTGTTAAACACTCACTCATCGTCTATACCGTTTTATCCTGTATACAGGGTCGCGGGGGGGAGGCGCGGAGGGGGGCTGGAGCCTATCACAGGAGACTTGGGGCAGGGTGGGGCGAGGAGGGGTAGATCGGCAATGCATTGCAGGTCTCACAGAAACACACACACACACATTCACACATTATGGGCAATATGGGAACATCAATTAGCCTAATCTACTGTGGGATTTTGGGAGGAAACCAGAGTACCCAGAGGAAACCCACCGAGCACAGGGAGAACATGCAAACTCCAAGGTGCAAGGCGAAAGTGCTAACCACTAAGGCACCGTGCCGCCAAAGAGCAACCATTCAGGGGAAAATGCTATTTGCTAAGAAGGAGACAGGAAACAAATACTGTAGACCTGGCTTTTATTTAATAACTCTAATGAAAATCATTATAATGCTAGAGCTGTTATTTAACAGTTGTTTATGTAAATAATTGATATTTGCATCAATAAATGTAAAATTGCAGAAAATCATATTTTATTTTAGCATTATTTATTTTATACAGTTTTTTTTTTGCATATTTTTCACACTTAAATGATTGAGATCATCAAACAGGTTTTAACATTACACAAAAATAACCTGAATAAATACAAACTCGAACACCTTGTGGCTGAATTAAAACAATTCTCAAAAGAAGAGACTCGTTGCCAGTTATCGCAGACACTTAATCACAGCTGTAGCTGCTAACCAAACCAAAAAGGATGCAATTAATGCAATCATCATTTAAAAACAGGATTTTGTATTTACTCAGGTTACATTTGTATAATATTAATATCAATCATTTAAGAGTGAGAAAAAAAATGGAAGGGGCAAATACTTTTTCGCAGCACTGTATATTATGTCATTTCGCAACTACAAACTTGACAAACTTTTTATTGATTATTGTTAACATTTTGTCCTGAATATTTAAAATTGTACAATTAAAAGGATAAAAGAATTAAGTCTAATAACTTCAGTAAAATATCATAAACACTGTTTAATTCATTTTAATATTTAATATTCAAAATCATAGGGCACCATGCACACGCATTCACACACTCATGCACACTCTGATTCACACCTGCGAGCAAGGTCGAGTAGAAATTTAACGTACTGGCATGTTTTCGGGTGTTGAGAGAAAAACCAGGAAACCTGGTGGAAGCCCAAAGAGCCCCAGTGAGAACGTGCGTTCCCTGACCTCTCTGAACCTTTACGGTAAAGCTCTGAGATGGAAATGTATTTGTGCCTAGAAAAAAAAAAATAATCCTGCTCAGTGTCAAGTAGCGGGGCAATAAGCATGTTGAGTAGAGAAAAACTGAAAAGATTCAAATAAAAAATGTTTATACCCTATCAGCCTGTTCCTGAATTTACTGTGTATATTAGTTATTGATATCGTTTCCTTTCTCTGCAGGTGCATTCCCGGCTGGCGCCCTTTACGCCCGTCGTGACCGCCTGCAGAGACCCTCACACGTGGCCACTAAAACCTTCCAGGCGCTGCGTATTTTTGTGAACGATGAGCTGAACGAGCTTGTAGCGGGACTCCAGTCGGCTCAGGACATCCTCCGGCCGGGCGGTCGTCTCTGCGTCCTCACTTTCCACTCGCTGGAGGACCGCCTCGCTAAGCGTTTTCTCAGAGGAGAAGATCTCAGTACCCCGCCACGCCGCAGCGTCCGCCAGAGGGCACGTGCCCATCTCCGGAGAAAACTAGAGGAAGAGGAAGACTGTGACGCAGAGGAAGATGAAGAAGAAGGAGGAGGCAGGGAGAGTGTCCACTGGGTCAGACTGCAGAGGAAAGTCGTGCTTCCCATTAAGGAAGAGGTCGAGGAGAACCCGAGGGGAAGATCGGCTAAGCTTAGAGCAGCCGTGAGGCGATAGGTAGAGCTTCTGATCCTGAACTGACAAAGCAAAAGAGAAGCTTCCACTGAGATTAGTATCAGTGATTATAGAGCACAGAGTACATTAGAGTCTGCTGGATTTGTGCAGATGCTACAAAATTTCCATGGATAAAGGATCATAATATATGTCAAGAATTAGCGTGTGGTGTGTCCAGACAAAGTGAAATGATTATGTATGCTTGTATAAGAACTGCCATTATTCTGATTGCAGTTTAGCTCAACCACACACTATGCTTTTCAGATCAAGGCCATAAAATATCAATGGATCTCTTTTGTCCAGGGTTATTTGATGACATAACATCTGAGTATTGCTTACTTGGCTGTGCGTTTATGCTTAGTTGCTTTTTTCATTTGATATTTGATATTTCAAATTGGAAACAGGACTCAGACTCAGAGACTGTAGTACATCACTCAGGATTCTTTTATACTTAAAAAATAAAAATAACTAGAAACGGAATACGGCACATGTCGTGCGTCTGAGTGGACATTTCTACCATAAAGCTTTGTGAGCCATACACAGTAAGTGACTGCAGATCACAGCAGCATATAAAGGCATGTGTGTAACCATGCAATTTGACATTTTGACATGGGTTTATCCTGCACAGAATTCTGTAGAGTTTGCACAGAATGGTGGTCGAAAATACCAAAAAACGTCCAGTAAGAGGTCAGAGGAGAATGGCCAGACTGGTTCAATCTGACAGGAACGCTACCCAGCAAATGTTGATCCTTCGGCGAAATATGTGACGCAGAACATTTTCTAAAAATGCAATCAGATACCTTTGTACATATCTACAGTTGTCTGGGGTTGCTAAGTGTTGTTCAATATATACCCTCAAAGCAAAGAAATTGGATGATTCATGATCGTTTATGACGGCTGTTGTGAATCAGATAACGTCATTTCAATGGTCATCAGACGTCCAAATGTGTGCTGGGTATGGTAACTCAATTAAGCACTTATGACGTCCGTGATGAGCAGAAAAGCATCTCAGATTGCCCGACAGATCAAAGGCGGATTAGGAAGGCTACAATGGGTTCCTAGGCCAGGGAACATTACCACCTGGTTGGCGAGCATGTATAGAACTGGTAAAGCACTCTCTACAACCATGATGCATTTCAGAATGAGCAACAGATCCAAATCTGAGGCGGATATGGGCTACAACCATAAAAGGTTCCACTCTTTACCAGCCCAAAACAGGCTGCAGCGGGCAAAGGTTCACCAAAACTGGACACTTTTCTAGACTTGTTCAAACAGGCTTATTCAGCATGGTCTAGACTTTGTTATAAGGGGGCTAATATCATCCATTAACATATTCCATACTTTACCCATTGAATTCATTTCAGCACGTATTAAGAGTTCCAGTTTGAAAACTTCTCACACTTTCTCACAGGAACTTTCAATAAAACTTTTGTCCTTTTTTGTCCCCCTCCCACACCATGGCTACACCCATCACGACAATCCAGTAACTCATGCCAGGAGCATGTAAATCTCAGAAAAAAGATGTCATGTCACTTTGCCTGTTCTTTTTTTTTACGTGAAACTAATGGTAGGCGTAGGAGTGCTTTATTATTTATCTGCGCTTTACAGAGCGCGACAATAACCAGTGTTAAAAACCATCAGTTCTGAAGTCGAACATTATAATCTGTGTAATCTAGTTTCATATTACTGCACAGTGAGCAAAAGTGACAGAGTGAGTTTGTGAATGAGTTTGTGGCTGTGCGGTGCATCCATGTTGTAAGTTGGCAGTATGACATGTGTCAGAGAGCGAGATAGAGAGATGCGGAGATTGTGTCTGCGGCATCCTCTGTTTCTTTGTGGAGCTGATGGGTGAGTCACACACCTGCAGGACGCGGGTGGGACTTTGGCTGCCATGGTGATGCACTGCGCCTTGTGCACTGTACTCACTCTCTCGCTCTCGCTCACTCAAACTCTGAGTCACATCACATCTGATTAACTTTGCATAAACACAGCATTTCAAGACACCAAACACCTCGCCGCTTGTGTGGAATAACAGCCAAATGAATGGGTGCCATGAATCCTGTGATTAATATGAATATAATCCTTTTGGGCCCCGATTAGATTTGTGCATTTGTGTTGTTGGCCAAGTCACATGATACACGCATACATACATATATACAGACATACATACGCATTCACACACAATGTATATATACACACATCCATCCAACCATCTAGGATCCTTTGTAGTCCAACTAGGGACTGTTAAGGCCAATGGGGACATACGCCTTGTATTTGATCCCCCATTTTCACAACCGTGGTAGGACATAATGTATATACACATAATGCACAGTATATTGTGTATATACCAGGGTGGCTGTGGCTCCAAAGAGCCTCTAGGGGTGTGCTATGGTGTCTGACCCTAGGAGGTTGGCAATGGATCCTTTGGGTGCTGTGGGTTGCGGAGTGGGACGTTCCTTGATCAGACTTGTGTGATCGGATTGAGATCTGGGGAATTTGGAAGGCGGACAAAGAACCTTGAACTCTTCGCCTTCCGGGCCACATGCACGGCTGGCTGTGATGCACTTGGTGTTCGGATACCTTTCTATCATGGCCAGCAATGACACTTTTGGTAATTTGTCCTTCAATGGCTTTTCTGGGGAACAGACTAGATGGGTTTTACTTCCCACAGACATAGATGAGCCTTGGGTACCCATGATCCTGTCACCAATGGGCGGAGTCCGCATACGATATATCCGTCGTATGCTGACCGCCCCGTAGCTATATCCGCCGTTTTTGTGGCAGTTACTTATGGGGTCGAGTTGCCAGTTTGACACCCGATTTATATCTGGACACTCGGGTGAAGGATCTTGCTCAAGGGTCTAACATTGGCAGCTCGGCAGCGTCGAGGCTCGAACCAGGGACTTCACCTTCTGATCAGCAGTCCAGCACATTAACCACCTTATCTGTAATTTCGAACTAGGGGTCTAAAATCCTGCACCTCATATATCTAAATCTGATTCACGTAATAGTCTCTCAGCTTTTTTCGTGGTGCATTAGGACTCATTTTGCCGCCTCAATCTGGTTAGCATTCGACGTCTCACAAATACAATCTGCCAGAATCCTAACTAAGAAATAACTCCGGATCAAATGTCCACTCAAGGGAGCTGACCAGCGCTGTGTTCTTGTGACGTCCATGAGCTCTTCACAAGTGCTAAGATGACATTTAGAAGTGGGAGAGGAAAGAAAAAAAACGTTGCCCGGCCTTGGTTTGTACTGTTCTGCTTGGCATGAATCAGTAGAGTGCCGATGCTTTAAATACTCAGTGACTCAAAACATGGCAGCAGCTCCGCAGGAGCCTGTGACTAGTGATGAGTGGTTTGCAAACAAATCGATTCTTCCCTAACAACTCTTTTAATTAAGTTGAACAGATTGATTCACGAGAAAGTTTATACACAGGAATACTTGCCGCAGTTGATTTAGAGCTTTGTCTTTTTTTGATCAATTCTTGATTATAAATGTGGTGCTGGATATGCTACTGTAATCAGACAAATCTATTTTAAAAACTGTGAAAATGAGCCACATTTCTGGATGGCTCTTCGAGTGGGGAATCGAATAATTCACAATGAATCATGTTCCTTTTGAATAATCGGGTTGAGTTGGAAGAGCCGAATCAGTAAAATGAGTCATAATAGCCGTTTCTACCACAAATTAGACTCTCCCTGTGGTCTTCTCGCATTCTCTTCTTCCGTTTTGCACCAAATAAAAAATAAATGAATAAATCACCCACGCCTTCCCCCCCCCCCCCCCGTCTCATACAACGTCTTGTGTCCTCAGGCTCTAAAGCAGAGGTGCGCAACTTAAGAAAATACCAAACTGTGCTGGACTGCACTTGGATGCCCCTGCTCTAAATATCCATCGTCCCGTGGTTGCCATGGAAACTAAACACTACCAATAACATTGAACTTGACAGCATTTAAAACTGTTTATTTATTTTATTTCCCCGCCCCCCCCACAATCTCAGGGGCCACAGTGATCTCTGGTGCCACAGCCCCTCCCTTCCCTCTCGCAATCCCGCCCCTTGTCCCCCAACATCCCAGCACCACCCCCCCACCACACCCCACCGCTGACGTCACAGCCTGCGTGCTAACATGAGACAGACACAAAGCACTCAAGCCATCGCTTTGTAAATGTAAGCGTGATGCACGAGAGACACACTGCACCATGGGAGTTCTGCTCATTTAAACGCTAATTCTTTCTCGTCTTGAACAACGTCCACCTTTTTCTTAGGGGATTTATTTGGATTAAGGAGACAAATATTAGTAGAGGAGGAGTTAGAGTCGAATTAAGTCTCAAATGACGTGCAATATGCAGTTTAATCATGAATCAGGTCCTGACATTGATGAAATACTATTAATAATGATAACAATGATAATGATAATACTACTAATAATAATCCTTGTAGCATTGCATAAATAATATAAAAATGCAAAAATCTGTTACAAAAGCACAAAATTTACATTTTTGTGTATTCTTTTAAATTTTGTTCTGTTCAACTAATCATTTTATTTTTAGTTAAAAATAATGTAATCAGATTGTCAATATCAATATCTTTTTATTTATTTTTATTTTTTGTAAAAGTTACTTCAGTAATGCTGTCAGAAGGAGAAAGAGAGACGTGTTTGTGTGTGCGTGTGGACGTGTGCGTGTGTGTGTGTTGGCTTGTTTCTTGGCACCGGCGCAGGTTTATTTCTGGCTCTGCCTCTCTCCATGGCGTGAGAGTTGGCTCTGTGTGGTAGTCATGTAAACGTGACTAACCAAGAAAGTTTCTTATGTTTCTGATGAATATTCTTAGCCCCTTGATGACTTAATCATCGAGTTTTACGCATTAAGCAAAACCGTTGCATCGGAAAGGAATAGGCTTCCTACTCTGTCTCATCCGGTCGTTCAAGCTCACGGCAGTTCCAAGAAAAAGTTAAGTAAATCATTAGAATGATAGGAGTTTGGATCCAACTTCGTAATTTCTCTTCATGAATCTGCAGATTGTTTTCCGAACGTCATCCGAACAGGTGCACGCTAATCCGGGGGCGCGATCGATTCCTGACGGTTTATTCTCCTACAGTACGTTGGCTATGAAGACTTTTCTCCAAACCTCAATTAATATGGTCATCCCTCCCCAGCATCACACTGGCTCCCTTGCCATATACTAATTAAAATTATGAGTCAACAGAATCCTGGGGCAGGTAATGAGTTCCACACTTGCATTCCTGCTAATTAGCTATAATTAGAGGCTTTTTTCATCTATTATGCGAAATCCACCTTGGACGGTGGGAAAGGCTTGCTCGGCAGGAGGTGTTAGCTGTTTGTGGAGGTGGAGTCACCTTGGAACAGGGGAGCTTCTGCTCGAAAAGTGAATGGGGAATTTTGAAAAATCATTAAGAGTACAAAAATAAATGATGAGTCAGTGTGATGTGGAGTTCTTGTTAGCACCCTGAAGTTGGATATTTTCAAATGACAGCGTTTATTCCTCTTTTACCACTGCACCTTGCCAGTAATTACATTTTAAGGAGTTAATTGTGGTTTTCACTTACAGTACATTGTAGCAGTCTCTCTTGTTTTGTTTTGTTTTTCTCCCTAGAAGTTAATAATATCATACCAAAAAAAAAAAAACCTTGATACCTTCTTTCACCTTTCAGTAATTGAAAATGGACTAATACAAAACATTGACACTGGAGACTCCTTCCAGAAATGATCACCCACTTTCAGAAAACCTCACCGTATTAACACTCAGTCACTCGTTTGTCATCTATACTGGTTTATCCTGTATACAGGGTCGTTTGGGGGTCTGGACAGGGTGCCAATCGATTTCAGCACACTCAGTCACACACTACGGGCAATTTGGGAGCGCCAGTTAGCCTAATCGGGAAGAACATGCAAACTCTGTGCGGACACACCCGAGGTGGGAATCGAACCCGGACCCTGGAGGTGCAAGAAGACAGTGCTAACCATTACAACCACGATTTTTCCTTTTTTAAGCAACACTTTTAAACAAATTGTTTATTATTAGGTTAAGATTATGTATAACATCTTCCATATTGTAAAGGAGTTGTTACTGTAGAGACAATTGTGTATTAGGACAGGCATATTAGTCTAAACCTGGGATTTGGTTTATTGCCAGAACTATTGTCAGAGCTGCTATTACAGGAAATTAATTTACACCTTCTGACCTTCAGAGAATTCTGGAATGCTTTGGTATGCTGCCTGGCAAAACAAAAAAAGAAAAGAAAAGGAAAAAAAAAAAGTCAGAATGGTCAAATAATTAGTCTGTATTAAGCCAAAAAAAACAACAACAACTAAGAAGATTTGAAATGACTGGAATTGGGTCCAACGCATTATTACTGTACTGTAGGTTGTAAAATATCATGAACAGAGATCACCTAAACACATTGTGAAGTTTAGATGTACTGTACATACACAATGCGACAAGAAGTCACGGGATTGGGACTAAACAGCTGCGTGGCCGTATGAAAACCACTTGTTAGTCATGAAAAGCTCTTTAGGAATAGTGAAGTAATTGATTTTGAAGCAATTGGAAAAGATCATGTGGTCTGATTGAGGCTATTCCAGAGCAATGGGTGTGTCAGGGTAAGACGGTAACACATGAAGTGATGCACCCATCATCATTCACAGAACAAGCCTCTGGAGGCAGTGTTATGATCTGGGATTGCTTCATTTTTTTTTTTAAGTCTAGGCTCCGCAACGTTATGTTGCAATAAAAGAACGTCAGCTGACGACGTGAATATAATGAGTTACCAGGTTATATCACATCAGTGGAGTTTTTCTTCTCTGATGGCACAGGGCATATTGCAGGACTCCAAAAGTGAAATAGCGTTCCTATGAGGAATCATTTTCACAGAAAAACTTCTACATTTAAGCATTTGGCAGATGCCCTTATTACACTTGTGAATAGTTGAGGGTTCAGGGCCTCACTCAAGGGCCCAATAGAGACAACATGGCAGTCATGGGATTTGAACCTGGGACCTTCCAAACAGTTGTCCAATCCCTTAACCACTGAGCTATCCCAGACTCGCAGACATTGTGTACTGTAATCAAAGCTAAAAATCGGTCAGATCACATTTTTGGCAGTTACACAACATGGATAATGTGTTAATTTATGGAAATGACAACCTTAATAAAATTCCTAGATTTCTTTCCAACCATCCTAGAAGAACTATTGTATCTCTTTGCATTTAGACCTACTTTGCCAATTTGCTTGTGTACAGTCACGCCTGAACGGGCCAATTGGTACAAGAGACGTGACGAATTGTGTGTGTGTACACCCTCTGTGCGGAGAATCACCCGGCTGCATGAATCTGTCAAAATAAGTGAGCGTAACGGTGTTGGAGGCAGCTAATGGGTTTTAATGCACTCGTGTTGTCCCCCTTCCCTCCTCTCACACTGTGCCTGATTAGTGCCACCTCATCTGTCTTCCAGTAGTCTGAGAGTGTCTGAACGCACCCTGAAACTTACACACACGATTTCCTCGCTCATGCCAATGCCAAGTCACTCCAGCTTAAATCCCACAGCCTCACTCAAATCACATTTTGACGTTGAAACCCGAGGCCCGTTTAAATTTGGATTTCGTAGCCCGTGATTTCATTCATGTCCCTGTGTCAATGCTCCATTCATTGTTACTGTCCTTAAACATATGGAAAGAGCATTTCCATATGCACATAATTTTAAGAAAACTCACTTAATCGGATTAAACAGCTTTGTAGCTTTGTAAACAGGAAGATTGTACTTTGGAGTGATGGAATAAGGGTCATGTGCTCTGATGAGTCCAGATCAACCCTATTCCAGAGTGACGGGTTCACTGCACCGGTCACGCATAGTGCTCACTGTCTCCACTGTGTTATGATCTGGGGTTGCTTCAGCTGGTCAGGTCTAGACTCAGCAATGTTATGTGACATTAAAATGAAGTCAGCTGACGACCTGAATGTACTGAACGATCAGGTTATATCACATCTATGGAGTTTTTCTTCCCCGATGGCACAGGGGAAAATGTGAAATAGTGTTTCTGGGATCGTGAGGAATCATTTTTACATATAAACTGGTCACTGCATTGTGTTCTGTAATCAAAGCTTAAGGTGATTGAATAAAATCTGAAGGTGTGATGTTTTTTTTTGTTTGTTTGTTTTTTTCAGACAGTATACTTACTGTATGTATTATGTGAAAAAATGTCATCTGCATTCTGTGTGTTTTCGGAAAGGAGATGCATGTTTTATGTTATGATTTATCTACAAAGCAGGTACGTCAAGAAGAACGGGCAAAGATAAGAACGCGATTATTAAATCCGAGAGTCGGCAAGGATATTAAAGAGGCTGGAGGCAGTTATAGGGAAGATCATAGAGGAAGGCAAACAGGGATATTTAGTTTGGTTTCGGGTTTTTTTTTTTTTTTTTTTTGTAATAATTTAGTTTTTCTCAATATAAGTATGGGAACATATACTGTACACTTAACTATTTTTTATGATAATAAAGTAAAGATTTTGGAATATTGGCATATTCGTGGAATAAATAAGATTTTTCCATCATGTTATCTTAAAGGGTGTGCAAACATTTGAACTTGATTGTTATTAATGTCTAGAGATGGAAAACAGGTTATTTTATAAGTTTATAAATGTATTTCAATCCAGTACATGTTAATGAAAATAGCAATGGATTGAGTCTGTATTATTGAACTTAATATTATAAAATAAGTGATGCCCGTGATATTGTATTGTGACACATTCTTTTATCACAAGATACTATTTATTCAATTATTACAGGGAGATTAGCAGATAGGCATTTTATTTAAATGTGTATTATTATTATTATTATACTGTATATAATAATAGTGTTTTTAGACATAATATAAAAATAAATAATCATTGACCCCAGAACCATGGGGTTTACAATATGAGTGACTACCTACCCAATAGGGACCCAATACAGGATGAGCGTTCTAATATACTTATATTTATAATGACGTTGTGATGATAGCGCCCACTGTTGGTATAAAGAGATTTTTTTTAAATCTCCCGAGTCATACTCCAAAATCCAGTGGAAAGCCTCCCCAGGAGATTGGAGGACAGGAAGGACTAGTTCTGGAATCAGAAAAAAAAAAGGGCAGGTGTCCACATACTTTTGGTCTTATAGTGTATCATAAAATCCTATTCATTGATTTGATTATTTTGAGAGAACTGTTTATTTGCTCTTGGCAATACAAGTGGTACAAGTTACAGGGGTCTTATACAGTATACAGTATAGTGGGTCTATTTTATAGACTTTCATCATGAACACCGGGCATAAAGCGGGAGTTCACAGTGCATGAACTCTCTCCGGAGTCCATCGCAGGGCACCCTGAGCATGCACACACACACGTGCACCCATGGATTCAAGCAACTCTCTGGCACAATGACTTGATTGGCTATGTGCATGCGTGCATGTGTGTGTGTGTGTGTGTGTGTGTGTTTGTGTGTGTATTTACTTTATTTCTTACTTATTTAGGTTGTTTTTAGCCCTCCATGTCGGTAAATCAGATGCTATACAAACAGAATTTCCTGTATGCACAGTCATTATCACTCAGCCTGAGCAAATGTGTTGTCGGTCTGCGCGCTGTATCTGTGAATGAGCCTTGTGTGTCATTGATGAGCTCCGTGTTTGCAGAGCGTGCTGCGCCTCCTGACCAATCCCTCACCGTCCCTGAGCTTTGACGTCGTTACTTTCAGCCAACCGGACTTACTGCAAGTTCGGCTCATGCCTTCGTACTCATCATTCATTCCCCGGTCAGCTCGGCTGTCCAATCCGGGGCCTCGTCAGGTGCGGACAGGTGTGGGAGCCAATCGGACCGGGATGACGCAGTAAGACCGGAGACAGTCTCTCATCAGGTACTTGTAAGCAGTTCTTCACACTCTCTTACAGACACACACATACACATACACACACACACACACTCACACCTCCCCACCCCTCCCCGCCCCTCCCCTCCCCTCCCCTCTCCAGTCCACTGCTCTCAGCACACATCCCTTCCATGGTACAGTCCTAGCTATAAAAAGATTTCAGAATGAAGGCAAGGCTTTGAGGTTGCAGCCATTTGAATGAATTTTGTGAATGACGCAGAGCCCCGCGGCCTCATGGGAAGCAGATGTACCCCTAAAGAAGAGACAGCCATGTTGCGAGCTCAGCTGGGAGCCTGTCTACCTTTTAAACTGACATCTAATAAATTCTTTTTTTTTTCTTCCTTTTTTTTTTTGCTGATAACCCAGTGGGGAAAAAAGTAAGAAGACGAAAAAACTGCCTAAATGAAGCTGCGCTGTGGGGTGCCGCGTATGTGTGTGTGTGTGTGTGTTTGTGGGTCCACATACTTTCCTTCACATTCCTGTTTGTGATCTTTTATTGAACAAATCAGGCAGCGGCGAGCGGTGGAGGGAGAAATACGCAGAGTTCGTTGTAAATGCGTACCGTTGCCAGTCTTTCAGTCGGTATTAAAGAGGACACGGCGAATTGAAATCTTCCAGCCTCGTGCAGTCATGTCATTTCAGATCTTTCTTTGTTTATTATGAAAATGAAATTAGCACGCGTACTGTGCCGATTTCAGCGTTTTTGCATCATCGCCGTTGCACTTCATGCGTCTTTTCATCATCGATCAGTAGCTCGGGCCGTCTTCGGGCAGCGGGTGGTTTTTCTCTAGGTGGTTCTCTAGCTGTAGGAAGCTCTGGCGCTAATTAAGCACGATGGACCGCACTGACACACTGATGGTGCTGATGAGTGATGATTTTTAAATGTTTTCTTGTTTTTTTTTTAAGTCTTTAGCATGTGTCAGAATTCTTTCATCTGTGAAATCCAGATTGAAACTAAAACTGTTATTGTTGCTAAAGATTTGTGCTAATTTCCAAACGTGATGAATGCTAATGTGAATCTGCTTCTACATGCTGCACTGACACTGCAGAACTCTCTCACACACACACACACACACACACACACACACACACACACACACACACACACACACACACACACACACACACACGCAGACACATGCACAAATACAGGATGTGCCCTTCTCGAGAGAATGCAGCTGCAGGAACTCCCAGAGTGACATCAGAGGTAGACCCATGTGTGTGTGTGTGTGTGTGTGTGTGTGTGTGTGTGTGTGTGTGTGTGTGTGTTTTCTTCTCTTGCCATACAGGTTTCCATCTGTGTTAGCTACATACGTAGATGCCAACAATAGTGTACGAGAATAAAGTAATAACTTAATAATTCTAGAAGAAAACAAAAGTACTATAATGGTTCATAATATTATTATAATACTAAGCAGGTTGGTACAGTAATGTTGTTGTAATGTTGTGGCTGATCAGAGTTTCAGTCTGTGTATCCAATGAGAATTGGGTCCCGGACCCCTATGGAGACCAAAATCCGCAGATGCCTAATTCTTTCCATATAATTCAGTAGTACTTGTATATGACCTGCACACATCCTTGTTATACTTTAAATCCTTCCATCCATCCATCCATCCGGGAACCTCTGTAGTCCAAATAGGGACCATGGAGCCCAATGGTGATCCCGATTGTATTTACTGTATATACTTTAAATCAGATTACTTATAATACCTAATATAAGTAAATAAGATTATAAGAAGGTATTTTTTCTGATTTGGAAACGCATGCTTTCGGACACTGGAGGCTCTTCATAAATTTCAACTAAACATCTCTTTACAGTAATCTTCACCTCTTTATTAATGTCTAAAGTCTGGGACTTTTTGTTTGTCACTATCTATGGATTTCAGTATATAGCCATACGAGACTTTAAATTAGCTGTTACTATAGAAACTACACTGCACAGTGCACAGCCAAAAAAAAAAAAAAAAAAAGTCACACCCACACTGATATTCCATTGATCGCCTTTATCTTTGATTTTCGAATTAATGCGTGAAAATGATTCCTCATGCTCCCAGAACCACTTTTTCACAATTTGTCCCATCAGAAAAGAAAAAAAGACCACAGATGTGATATAATCTGATATTCAATAATAATATAATATATATGTGATATAATCTGGCCAATCAGTACATTCAGGTCGTCAGCTGACTTCATTTTCTTGTCACATACTGTAACGTCGCTGAGTCAAGACCTGAGCAACTGTAGCAACACCAGATCATAACGGCGCCTGCAGAGGGCACAATGCATGATGTGCATATCGCGTCATGTGCTTCTCTTCTTACCCTGACACGCCCTTTACTCTGGAATTGGCTCCGTCTGGGCCTCAACTTTTTCCATCGCTCCAACATCCAATCCTTGTGCTCCTTACCAAATTGAAGCGTTTTTCTGATGACTCTCAATAAGCAGTGGTTTTCTGCTGTTTAGTCCCGATCGTGTGAGTTCTCATCACATTGTGTGTATGGAAATGTTCACTTTTAAACATAGCTATGGTTTATACTGTTTTATTATGTGTTTTTCCGACTAGATTTCTTCCACAAAGTTGAAAAAAAAGAAATAATACAAAAATCATTCAGCCAGGCAGTGTACAATGTTTTAGAATGAGCACATTAACACAAACCTGTGCTTTGAATGACCGACCAATCCGATGTGAGAAACCAGCAGCACTATGGTATGGCAGTGTAGTTTTACAGCATGTTATTAATGTAGACAGGGATCACTGAAAGGCCTTGGCATTCTTGTATGTGTGTGTGATGTAGGGGACTGAGATGAAGGAAATGTCAGAATGGATTCTTAAGTGCTCTAAAAACCAGCCAGTGCGACGGTAAACACCACTGTTGAGAGCCGAGGGCTTGACCGAGCCGGATCGGAATCATCTCCCTCACAGCGGGAGCGTCACTTGCCTTCCATTATCCTCCTCTATGAAAATTACCTACTGCCTACTGGGGCCTGTGATATTCTCAGCATCCCTCTCACTCTTGTCCCTCCTCCCCTCCTTTTCAAGCCATGCAGGGGGGCCGACAGTAAATCTGTTCAGGGGTGAATTGGAAAAACACAGGGCGCAGTCGTAACGAGTGCCCTCGGGTAATGACAGGTTTGGCTAGGCTGCAATTTACTCCTCATGTCGACGCCGTTCAACCGTGGAGGAGAACAGGCCGCGCCAATGAAGCTGTTTCTCTCTCTGCGCCGCCGCCGCCTCCCCGCCACCATCACGCGAGACCAGGCCTCGCTTTGTCATCCAGCTTACTAACAGGGCCAGCGCGCGAGCTTGTCGGCTGCCGGTAATGTTTATCACGCCTGCCTCTCATGGTTTGCTTGGTTAAGCACTAATGTAATTTGGAAAGGGGGCAGGCAAGAAGAGCTCCGTCTGCAACAGAGCCTGAATACCGATGACCCGGGTGCTGATGGACCAGTAAAGGGGAGCATCAGATTAGATCGCTGGTCGTGGATTATGGACTTGTGCAGTATGAATCAGGACCAGTCAGGGTGTAGATATATTGTAGGTGATATGACGATGCAGCCCGTTTCAAGATGATGCAACTTCTTCAGGCCTCAACTTCAAAGTCATCATTATATTGTTGGTGTCAGCTTTTTCACTTTTTTTTATTTATTAATTTTTTTTATGCGTTTATGCTGACGGAGTTATCCAGAACAGCTCTGCTTCCACCCTTAATGATGATGAAAATATTTTTGGGCAACAGTGCATTAGCAGCATCTCAATCGCTATCCATGGTTTGTTTAATGATAAAGCAGTAATATACTGTAGTTCCGAACGACATTCCTGACACATATCCACTACATAAGGATATATAAAGATGTGAAGACAAAAATGTTGATTTCAGTTAGAGAAGATCAGTAGACTTAAATTAGGGCTGATCTACTTAAATCAGTGTTTTCGGAATTATTATAACTTTGAACCTTTTTGATCCAGTAGTTCCTGGACTTGAGTAGCTGTAAGTAATGTCAGGCGTGGCCTACGATGATTAGTGGAAAGCTCAGGGATGAAAAGCACTGTGGGTCCAATAAAGAGCTGAAACGCATTTAATTAATACGGCTAATTTTCAAATAATTGGATTGTGTTGATAAAACATATCAGTACTGTCGGGGCCTTTGAATTTCGTTCACGGTTAAATGGTCCCTGGCTGCGTGAGACTATTTCATGACTTTGCAGCATAGTGTTTATCTGGTATTTCAGAGACGCACAACGTTGCTTTCCAAGAGAGGGTTAAAAATGATGCATTTTAAAAACCGCAAAGCTATTATCAAGCTGTTATGTAGCCCTATGAACATCACTACTGTATATCAGTGAACACTAGCGCGTTAAAGAAAGCAGTGTAGACAGACAAGGGACGAGCTAAGAGGACAGCGGTGGAAGCGCTGGCCAGTTCTTACTGGCTGTCAGCCAAAGGGGTTTCTAATGGCTGACCTGGCCCCTCATTACTGCCTGTTAAACCCCTGACCCTTATTTGACACCTTTTCTCCCCCGCTCCTCCTACCCTACTCAGAAAGACATCTTCTTTCTTTGGCAGCCATGCAAGGTTCATCCAATCAATTCCTCTTAATAGGTGTGTGATTGTCTGCTTGTGTTGAGTATTAATCTGGGAAACACCCTGTAAATTACCCATAAATCACACCGAGTTAGGGAAAACACCCACTTTTCACGCACAGGCGGTGGAAGGGATGCACAGATGCACGGACAGCCGGGTAAGACGCGCAAAGTCATGGATGAGTTGCTTGACCTCTTTAGGTATGAAGACAGAAATGCTGGCTGGGATGTCCGGTGTGGTGCCAGAGTCGGGATGTGCTTAAAATAAACAAAAGCTAGGATGTCCTAGTGGATGACCAAGTCAAAGAGAACAGATGGCAAGCTGACCTGAGATCAGGGTTGGCCTGAATTGCTGCATAATGGAGCACCTGTCCGAGCAGGCGTAGAAGCCCCACGCTGAATTCTGGCATCTCCTTTTCTCTCTGTCTCTTCCTCTCGTTCTCCATCTTCATCCACTCCTAATCAAAGGAAAATTTGTGAGTTAAATCCGATTCAAATATCACTAAATAAACTCCCCCGCTACAGTATGTGCTCATGCGATGGAAAGTCTGAGCCCAGGAGCAGTATTACCATAAAGTTTCGAAGAACCTTGACCAACTATATTAGGTTAAAGTATAGTTAGTCTACACTTTCATGGCTTCGGTGCTATTTCTAATTCTCCAGAAGTATTATCTTATATACATAAAAAGTATAAAAGAGCATACGAAAAAAAAAAAAGTTATTCTTTTCATTTTTCCATTAACACAATTCATTCTCTTGAGAACAGAGTAAAAATAGGCCCCTAAATAATACCATAATATAAATGCAACCAATTGATCATGCATACATTTTTCAATTGCGCAGAGGAAATGCGCAGTGTTTTATGCTCATTTAATCTGCATTGTAGAGACAAAACCTTGCATCTTACTTAAAACAAGTGAAGTGGGGGACTAAAATTTGGGCAACTGGTGGCATCAAGTTTTTGAGGTGGAATACAACCTAAAAAACACGTCCCAGGTGTACATTAGTGCCATGAGTTTTGTTTGGGAGTTGTGTTGCTAATGTCTACCTTGAGAATTAGACCACTTTCGAACCCGTTCCTTTTCATTAGTTAAAACTTAATTTAGGCAAGCTATGGTTTAATACCGTTAGAGAGGGTTTGTCACACACATCTGGCAACCCTGGTCATAGCAATATGTCACAATCATGCATCGATTTTGCGTCATTCATGCATCATTCAAAAAATTGTCCATACTGTGCATCTGGCCCTCTGCAAGAACTGTTCTGTTACCCGTGATTACCATCTGTTTTTATGGGGTATACAGTTGGCCTCAGGGAAGAAAAACTCCGTAGACATGATAACCGGATCATTCAGTACATTCGGGTCGTCAACTGACTTCATCTTATTGCCACATAATGTTGCTGAGCCTAAACCTGACCTATTGAAACAACCCCAGATCACAACACTGCCTCCAGAGATCTTGTACCGTGAACACTATACAGTACATGACCGTACCCTGACACACCCATCGTTCTGAAATAGGGTCAGTCTGGACTCATCAGTGTATATACAATACCGTGGCTTCCAGACTGATTTGTGGTAATGAGCAATAATGAATATTAATAAGTGCACCCCGAGTGTGCACTAATAGCAGAGCTTAAAAGGATGTCAGTGTCATGCTATTAAACAACTCGATATAAGACAGGCAGGGTTGAGATACAGATGTATTTGTCCTTCTTGTCAGAATAAAACATTGATTTGTGTATTTGCCCCCCCCGGCCTTTCCTCAGCCCACCGGCAGGACTGAGCCGCCCCTATCAATTATTAACAAACACAATTACCATCCAGTCAGCCAGTCGGTTATTTCACCTCATGCTTGACATTTGCAAGCTGAGAAAGAGCCAATCGAAAGACGGCCAGAGAGATATATGTGTGAAAGGGAAATTGCAGCGAAGGCAGCACCAGAGAAGGGGATGGAATGAGTCAGAGACCGGCTCTGTTATCAAACCCTCGTTCTCAAGGTATGAATGGTGTTCGGTCATGGCTTCCCATCAATCCTCACTAATGTACCTGTTCTTGAAGCTCAATTGCACAATGCGATTGAGTCAATAAATAAAAATGTTTATTACGGCCTTGGCTCTCTAAATTACACCTAATAACCCTGCCGCTTCATTTTTTATCCTGTCTGATTATTACAACAATATTAAAGAACAAATGAGCCATGTCGGCTTAATTGTATACGAAATCACCAATTAGCTGTTCGGCATTTTTTGTGCACCTCAGGCGTTTTTTGTTGTAAGATAAACATGTAATCAGATTGGTTAGCACCCCCTCGGTTCCTGAATCTATTGGTGGCTTTCCTCATTTCCTCGGTAAGGAATTACAGCATGTGCCGGAAAAGTGTGCTTCAGATTCAGTGCTATCCCAGGCATTATAATCACAAGAATTGTCCTTATTTCTGGAATCACATTTACACATGTGCCAGGATTTATTTATCTTTTTTTTTTTTTGTACCAATTACAGTACAAGAATGTAAGGAAAGAAAACAAATTAAACCGTGATGCTGTTGAATTCTCAAATCCAAAATTACAGATGATTGTCAATAGCTCTGACTGTAATATAAATGAGGGTTCATATTAATTAGTTTAATCTAATTTCATATTGTTTCCATGGTAACAGCTCATATGCAAGGACTTGTATGGCAGGTGCTCCAAGCGGTGTTCAAATCAAACTTGGACTCGTGATGAAATTTCTCATGAATGAAAATTGATTGACATTTACAGAACCCTAAAAGCACAGTAAGGTGATGAGACTCATCACATAGAGACAGTAAAACATAAATTGAATGGTGCAAACATTTCACATCTCTGAACGCCGGTCCCGGCCGAGTTGGCTTACAACACACTGAATTTGTCGCCGACGTGTGAGACACATCTGCCTGTGGGAACTCTACACACAGTCAGCCACATCCCACATATTGACCTTGCTTCCAAGCCATTTCCACATTTCCATATTCTGCACAATCAAAAGTCCCAGTTTGACTTGAACACCCCTCTTATGTGCACTGTGAAAAAAAAATGAAAAAAAATCTGCCTTAATATAATAAAGTTATTAACAAGTTGCACAGCTTTATTAAGTTTACTAAACTTTTAGAGAAATTTGCTGCCATTTCAATATTTCACATTAGTGTTTAGTTGACACATTGTGTACCCAGTTCAAAATGTTAAGCTGACTCCTTTCAAACATTTAAGTCAGCTAAAGTAGTATTGGTTGTGGACTCAATGAATTATATTTGACTTAACCCAACTTTTCATCTACTCGAAAGAGGTCATTTGCCTGCCTTTGTAGCCCACTGATGTAGTTGGTTCAAGTGATTGTTTTTCTATGAAAACAAGTTGGCTAACAATATAGCAATAATTACATGAAGAACATTTCATAAAGAACTTTATTCTTCCAAAAAGTTCAACCAGTGATCTGCATAAAACATGAGAATACAGGTTCTACTTTGCTTAAGGATGAATAAAATACCTGGATTTTACTGATTTCAAGATGCTTATCAGTATTTTACTGTTTTTTTTAAATATATAAAATCTCAGGAAGTAAATTTCTGCTTCACCTTGATTTTTTTAGTTTATTAAGTCTGTGTCTGCAAAGTTTTCAAGAACACAATGTTACCTGTTGTCTCAGCAATACAATATTAATTCATTTAACATTTATCTAGTCGGAGTTTTTATAGGATGTAATCCATCCATTTGGGAACCCTTGTAGTCCAACTAGGTTCCTTGGCGTATTCCCATGTTTATGATCGTGGTAGAACCTCCAGTTCTAACATTCACATGTGCATTTACACCATATGGACAAATTGGGAACGCCAATTGGCATAATTGACATGTCTTTGGACAGTGGGAGGAAGTCAAGTCAAGTTAAGTAGGCTTTTATTGTTATTTCAACCATATATAGTTGAGTACACATTGAAACGAAACAACTGTCCTCCAGGACAAAGGTGTTACATTCAACATACTGTAAATTACCAACATTATCTAAGACACCTAATTAGCTAACTAAAAGGAGTACCCACCCAGAGAGGAAACCCACCAACAAAGAACACGCAAACTCCATGCACACAGACCCAAAGATGGGAATCGAACTTAGCTCCTACAGGTGCAAGGCAACAGTGCTAACCATTAATCCACCGTACCCCCTTCCCCCCCCCCCCCCCCAAACTGTATCTGGTAACGCTCCGGCTCAAATAGACCTCAGATAATGAATTTTTTCCATACCTCAAAATCCATGATTTTCTCTCCTCCTCCTCCGTATGTGTTGTTTCGGTGTCTGTGTAAATGAGCTGTTGCTGAGCCCCACTATGCAACAAGCCAGGTGCGGAGTATCTTCTTATATGAGGTCACATGAGAGGGGAAATCTAATAGTCTGGCCAATATATTCTCTTTGTGTTACACACTTCAAGAGTCAACAACAACAAAAAGATAGCAGGGACGAACTCGATTTGCAGAACATTAAATAAAACTGTTAATGGTTAAAAGCGTGATGTTCGTTAAAAATAAAATAAAATAAACAATATTCATTGGCAAACTATCATAGTATGACTTTTTCTCTAAAAACCAGTTCTACATTATTAGAGTTATACTTGTATTATTTTCCTATTACAGCATGTGCTGTAGTTGCTAAGGGTAATTTTAGATGCTACGGGTTCAGGCTGACTCTAAACCCTGGATGATTTGTTTCTGCTTTCATTTCACTTCTTTTGCAATAAATTAAATGAAGTGCTTTTTCGCCTGTATATTTGTGTCTATCTTGATTGTGCGTGCACAATCAAGCATGGCCAAACACATACATCTAGCACGATTCTCTGGGAACGGACACATCCTCGTAAATAAGTCACAAGTGCCCGTGCAATTAGCTCTAATTGCTAATTGCACAGGCGAGATAATTATATAGCATTTTGATGTCTGAAGAGGGCCACTTATTGAATTGGATAATAACATTGGCACTGCACTTCCAGTGCTCTGCTCACTGCGATCAAGCTTTGTTAGCTTTAGGGCTCGTGGTATGATGTTCGACTCAAAAACACAACGTGGGAGCACTTGACCTGCTCTGTTTGTACTCGATTCCACAACCCTCCCGACCACAACACTTCTGATACCGTAATGATTCTAAATTATTGCACTATAGTGAAGGACCACTTGGTTACCCTTCAGCCTATATTCAAATTAACACCAGCCATTTCGGGCCTTGCTTGTGACATGGATTTCTGTATTACACATTGAAAAATTAGTCCATCTAAACTAAAGTAGTTTCTACGTGAAGAATAGGACCTAAGGCTAAAATATGCATTTAGATACCCCATAAAGCATCATTCATATAGTATGTCTGGGCATTCTGCCATATTTTAATAGGAAATTATTTTGAATCAAAAAACGCTTACAGAATACAGAAGCACTTCAGAGGTCAGTGCTCATGGAGGTACAGATCTAAACATGGAAATAAGCTTTCATGAGATGACAACTCGGATGAATTAAACGATTTATAAAGTTTTCTTGCAACAGACGTAAACTGTCATCAAATTGAAGTTATTTTAACACGTACTATACCACAATACAGCACATAAAACAACGAAATACAGCACAGCATACTGTACAATACAGTGCACAAAACAACACAGCATACTGGACCACAATACAACATAAAACACATCCAATTATACCACAACACAACACAACACCGCATATAACACAACATACCATACCACAACACAAGACAGCATACTGTACAACAATACAGCACACAAAATGACACTCCATACCACAACACAAAAGAGCACAGCTTATCATAGCACTACACCTTAGCACACAACACCACATGCAACACAACATACCATCACAATACAACACAGCATACCGTACAACAATACAGCAGACAAAACAACACATCGTACCACAACACAGCACAAAATAGGGCATACTGTACAACACAATACAACACACAAAACAACACAATAAAACACACAAAACAACACAATATACCCTACCACAACACAATACAACACACAAAACAACACAATACAACACACAAAACAACACAATATACCCTACCACAACACAATACAACACACAAAACAACACAATACAACACACAAAACAACACAATATACCCTACCACAACACAATACAACACACAAAACAACACAATACAACACACAAAACAACACAATATACCCTACCACAACACAATACAACACACAAAACAACACAATACAACACACAAAACAACACAATATACCCTACCACAACACAATACAACACACAAAACAACACAATACAAC
>JAAGKR010002222.1:0-10000 GCA_011419295.1 Clarias macrocephalus
GAAGACCACACTAGGTGCCTCTCTTTTCGGCTAAGATCGGTTCGGTTTCTTGAACATGACAATGAGTTCAAATCTGCACTCAAATGACCTCCACGGTCTCAATCTTATAGAACACTTTAGGGATGTGATGCAATGGGAGATTCACATCATGGATGTGTAGCTACAGCAACAAATCTGCAACAACGTTATCATGTCAATATGGACCAAACCCTCTAAGGAATGTTTCCAAGACCTTGTTGCTTTGGTGAATCTATGTCATGAAGAATTAAGGCATAAGGGGTCCAACCCTGTCCTAGCAAGGTGTATTTAAAGAAATGGATGGTGAGTGCAAAAAAAAAAAAAAAAAAAAAAAAAAGGCTGCATGAAACACTGCACATTGCATGGAAGAGTTAAATATAACTATATATAGTTAAACCTTTTTTTTGTTTTTAATTCCTTCTCATGGCCTGAAGCAGACAGTTAAACTTTATTGGATAAGTGAATAGCTGTTGGTACCAGTAATTCTGGGAAGCACTGCAATTTTTTTCTCTCCCTTTTTTAAAGATATAAACACTTCCATGTACAGTGCATCAGGACTCGATTAATGTAATATTTGGGTGAATGACCTACATATGCACCAGTTTCTCCACTTCTACAGTTTTAAGACAGTCTGCTTTTTCTCCTTGCACTGGCTCCTTTCCCAGAATTAAACTACAGAAAAAAAGCAGAGGGTTATTCATTATCCCTCCACACATCCTCAGTGACGACAAGATCCATCAGCTCAGACCCAACATCTTCACCAGAGGCGTTTTGCCTCCACGCAACATACAACTTTGTGAATCTCTCTAATCAGCTACCCTGATCCTTTTTAACTGCTTATTTCACCTTTAATGGGCGTGCAGGAGAGGAAATGGATCAAAGACGACAGAGACATAATGAGGAGATGAGGAAGACAGAGCAAAAGAATGGAGGCTTTCAAAGAGTCAACCAAACAGTACTGTTCAGGACGTCGGTTTAACGTTGCATTTCATGATCAAAGCTGTGGCGTATTATTTTATTTATTTATTTATTTTTGTACCAGCTTCCAAGGTAAAATATGTGTAGGTGGTGAAGATTAAAAAAAATAAATAAAATTGCAACCAGATGAATTCATTCATGGTATCTGGGAAAGGGTGAGTCAGATCTGCTGTTCTTTCACAAAGGTTAAAACAAAACTCCATTCATTCAAACTTGTGTGTTGTGCATAATGACTGCAGGAGTGTATGCACAAATTAAGAATAGGGGAAATCAAAGATTTCCAAAAGAGCAAAGTTCAAAGTAGTGTTACCATTCCTTTGACATGGAAAGTTTTTCAGGAAGAATGATGCGCAACTTGAAGCTGAAACTCTACAATGTAGTTCCCAGGACTGGTACAATGGAAACTTTATGAACCATAGTACTCGGGGTTGTGATGTATACATTGACACCAATACACTGTCAAATGCTTGAATCTGACTGGTCAGGATGCTTTCATTCTAATAAGTCATAATTAGAGAAGACATTCCAGACAAACAGATTTGAAAATAAATAAATAAATAAATAAATAAATAAAAAATGCGAGAAGGGTTATACTTGGAGAAGTTTTAAAGAAAAAAGGAAAATTTCCTTTGCTGTCACAAACTAACCATCTTGTTAGCTTGTTTTTCATGTGGTTTTGTTACCGTTTCATTTTTTTTCCCGCCTCTGTTTTTGTTAGTTTAGTTTACGTCACCTGTGTCTCATCACTTAAATCCCATTTCAGTTTCCTCTTTTTGGGCAGGGCATGTTCTTGTTTTATTTTTCAAATTTCTTGGTTTTCGGCCCTTGCTTCTCTTGTAATTTGTCAGTCTGGTTAGCTCACATTTCCATTGTATTCTTAATTCTGTGTGACAGTTAAAATCACATTAAAACCTCTAGACACTCATCTCCAGTTTGTTCATAGAATCAGAATACTTCACTGAATACAGAATACTTTACTTCCCCTCAGAGAAATTAAATTGCAGTTGCTCCCAGTACAATCTAAAGTAAAATACCCCACCAAAAAAAAAAAAAAAATCAAAGTAAAATAGAGTCACGGTCCATTACATCAGTCATAAAAAAAAATATATATATATATACTGAACATGAATTGACCAAAAGATTTAATCAATATAAATGTATTCATTCATCTTCTATACCGCTTATTCTGTGTACTGTATACCCACCAAGCACAGGGAGAACATGAAATTTCTACACAAATACAAGACGGGAATCAAACTCTCGACCCAGGGGGGTGCGAGGCCACAATGGTAACCACTAAACCACTGTGCCACCCACATTATCACTCCAAAGTGTCTAACATTCAAAGAGAGCAGTTGTATAGTTTTTGGCCACAGGCAGAAATGATCGTCTGTAGAGCTCTGTGATACATCGTGGCTGTATGAATCTGCCATTGAAAGTACTCCTCAGACTGATCAGCATGTTTTAAAGTAGTTGGGAGGAATTGTCCAAGGTGAAATATACTTTGGACAGCATATTGTACTCTTCTCTGACTGTCATTAGAGTCCAGCTCCTCTCCAACATCACTGGTCTCAAGGCTCAGTTTGTTGAGCATGTTGGTGTCTGCCACTCGGCTCTCAACCTGCCTCCCCAGCATGCACAGTACACAGGAGACCACTGGCCACCACAGACTCATAAAATATCCTCAGCATTGTCCGGCAGATGTTGAAACTCAGCCTCCTCAGAAAATAGAGGTGGTTCTGGCCCTTTCTGTAAACTACTTCCATGTTCTTAGACCAGTCTAGTTTATTGTCTATGCGCACCTCCAGGCATTTGTCATTCTCCCCCACACCCGCACCAATGCCAGGACAGGAGACATGAATCACAGGTGCTTTTCTCCTTCTCAGGTCTTTGACCAGCTCCTTTGTTTGAGTCACATTTAGCTGCAGATAACTGTCCTCACACGAAATGACAAAGTTCTCCACCACTGTCCTAGACTCTTCACTGAAACATTCCACTACTGCAGAGTCATCAGAGAACTTCTGAGCATGACAAGACTCTATTTGGTAGTTGAAGTCTGTGGTGTAGACAGTGAAGAGGGAGAGAGAGAGAACTATTTCAAGTCGAGCAGTGCAACAGGCAGACATACTGAGATCTTCCAGTCAGGTTGTTAACAATCCAGGACACACGAGAGGCATCGACCTGCTGTAGCTTCTCACCCAGAAAAGTCAGACTGATGGTGTCAGCCTGGCTCTTCTGGGTGAGAAGCTAAAGGAGGTCAGGGCCACTGGCCTGTAATCCCGGGAATCTTTGGAGGCATTAGGTTGTGGGCTCTTAGGCCAGAAACAAGGCAGGGTGTCTTTCACAACTTAGCGACCCTTTGAAATCATGTTTAAGACCTGCTGAATGACACCTCCTACCTGGACAACACAGACCCTGAGCATCTTGCGGCTGACACGATCAGTGCCAGCAGCTTTTCCTGCATGGAGTCTCTTTAGTTGTTTTCTCACCTGGTCAGATGTGAAGTGGATAATCATGGTTACCAGTAGAGGGGGTAACATTGTTCTTTTGAAGAAGGCAGTTGGTAGAAGGAGTAGCAAGATCCTCACTAATGGAGGGGCATGAGCAGCTATGAGTGGAGTGATGGAAGATGTCTGAGATGATGGGAGGCAATGTGGGGGGTGAAACCTTTGTAAAAACAGGTTCGGGTTATTACCCTTATGTTTCCTCCTTCAGTCTCACCGCCATCTGTCATGAAACTCGTGATGGTTTTCATGCCACTCCTGACCTGCCTCACAGTCTTTTGCTAAAGTTTACACTCCAGCTTCCTCCAGTATTTCTCCTTGACCTTAAAATGTCCTTAAATGTTTGTCGTTACCCATGATGGTTTGTTATTTGAGTAATAATGAACAGTCCTTGTTAAAGCAACAGATTCCAAAAAGAAATTAGCATAGCATGTTATGCACTCACAGGGGGAAGGGGAGAAGAGCTTTATGCATCCTTTACATTAGCATACAGCAAAGTCCACGTCTTATCCTCTCTGGTTGGGCAGCTCACATTCTATGTGTAGTTGTTCAGGGATAGTTCTATGGGTACATGATTAAAATCACCAGAGGCGATTATGAGGGCACTGGGGTGTGTCACATGCTGGTGTCGGGTTGGCAGAGGGTAGAATGTAGACTGCCAGAACAATAATGTGGAATCTCCCTAGGGAGATAGATGGCCAGCAGCCCAATGAATGGGTAGCAGATTTATTTCTCAATTGTGATGTAACCAGAATTACACTATCTATTTTTACAAGAATAGCAAGCCCTCCTCCTTTCTGCATAAAACCATAATGCAGTCCCTGTCCGCCTGAACAGTCTCAAAGCCATTGATGGTAACATTATGGCCGAGGATATATTGGTGTAGCCACATCTCACTAAAATAGATGATGCAACACTCACGAAACTCATACTGACTCCGGGCTAATGCTATTAGCTCATCCACTTTATTCGTCAGTGATCTCAAATTCTCCATGACGATGGAGGAAATTTATGGCTTAAATCTCACTCTTTCGCTCCATGCCTCTGCCTTTTGCTGTCTAGTCCTCCACCCTCTGCCCCCTTCAGAGCTCCTCTGGGAATTAGCAGGGTAGAGTTGGCGGCTGCCAGTCGGATGGCGATCAGCTGTTCCTGACTGTAAACAATGGCTATGTGCGTTGTTCTGGGCGGTACGCTATATATATTTTTTAATTAGTGCTCCAGTGACGAGGATAATACTACTTCACACTTCCTTGTTTTGAGTGATCACAAAAACAGAAGTAAAGCTTTCACGATTTTCACAAGAATTTCTTCACAACTAAGCTTTGAGTTTATCCGGAAAAATTTGAAGATTATTTTTCAATAAAAAAAAACGAACAATAGAGGAAGATGGTGAGGGCCGTTTATAGCTTTGAAAAACAAGGTTATATATAATCCATTAAACAAATTAAATCGTATTAACACTTACATCACATAAGTCATTTCACAGATGCAACTATGTACAGTATAATCTAACAAAAAGTATGAGTTCTCCATCATTAACAAATAAGCAACTGCTGCCAATAAGCTCCGTTTAAAAAACGCTGTGCCTTTATGGGAAAAAATTTTATTGCTTGGCAGGGAAACAGAAATTGTTTGCATTATAATTATTATGCCTGTTCTCATTTTACACATTATAGTAACCCTGTATAATATCATGTCATTAAGTGATGACTAACAGATTTTGGCTGCCACACAGGGCATTATACCCAAAATCATCAGTTCATCTGTCAACATCAGTACAATTGTATTACCAGTACTCTCACACCCACCATTTACAGTATGTGGCAACTGGAATGACATACCAATTATTACCATATAAAACAATATACAATAATATTTTAAATGAACACATTCAGATCTTTCACTGAACAGTAGTAATTACCAAAACCTCTCCTAGAGTCAGAAGAAACGATTTAATGACTTGGAAGCCTGAATGAACTCAAAACTTTTAAAAAGTATACAATTTCTCATTATAAGCATAAACCAAGATAAGAGTAAAGACAGTGTTAAAATGACTCACATCATTTTATGTGATCCTGACTAGGATAAACTGCTTATTGAAGATAAATGAATGAAATAATAAGAAATTAAAAAATTTTCAAACGACGGTCTGTGTGCATGGTGTTCTATATTCAGGATATACTCAGTGTAGCTTCGAGAGGCTGCGCAGCCAACGCCTGTTAGGTGACTAATATCTTGGGTGATATTTAATGAAGAACGAATAAATAAAAAAGAAATGGTTGACTTTTATCTTTTATCTTCTTGATTTTAACTTGTTTGCTACACCTACCTAGAGCACACTAAATTGTGAAGGAAGCTATTGAGAATAGAGGAAATACTTCTGACACATGACCTTGCTGTGACATTGATTCTGTTTAGATTATTTATATAAAAAGACTGAAACAGAATCAAGGTCACAGCAAGGGCATATGTTAGAAATACAGGGCTTTGGACAAAGAAACTGAAACACTTGCCAATTTAGTGTTGGAGGTTTCATGGCTAAATTTGACCAGCCTGGTGGCCAATCAATGATTGCACATTCCACCAGTAAGAGCAGAGTGTGAAGGTTTAATTACCAGAGTAATAGCACAGTTTTGCTTAAAATATTGCCAATGCACACAACATTATGGGTGACATATCAGAGTCGGTGCGCGTCTCGCTGGTGCATCAGATAGCAAGTCTTTGTGATGTCAGCATACCACCAAGAAGGACGAACCACATCCAACAGGATTAACTGTGGACGCAAGAGGAAGCTGTCTGAAAGGGATGTCCGGGTGCTAACCCAGATTGTATCCAAAAAATATAAAATCACAGCTGCCAAACCAAACTCGTACCAATGCCAAACGTCGGTTTCAATGGTGCCAGCAGTGAAAATCTTGGGTTGTGGACAATGTGAAACATGTATTGTTCTCTGATGAGTCCACCTTCACTGTCTTTCCCACATCCGGGAGAGTTATGGTATGGAGAAGCAACAAAGAAGCGTACTGTACCACCCAGACTGTTGCATGCACAGAGTGAAGCATGGGGGTGGATCAGATATCATGGCATTTCCTAGGCCCAATGTTCGTGATAGATGGGCGCGTCACTGCCAAGGACTAGCGAACCATTCTGGAGGACCATGTGCACCCAAAGGGCTGCCGTGTATCAAGATGATAATGCACCAATACACAATGCAAGACTGGTGACAGAGTGGTTTGATGAACATGAAAGTGAATTTGAACATCTCCCATGGCCTGTACAGTCACCAGATCTAAATATTATTGAGCTATTTGAGGTCTTTGGAGGAAAGAGTCAGGAAACATTTTCCTCCACCAGGATCACATAGTGACCTGGCCACTATTCTGCAAGAAGAATCCTCCTGGCCACTGTGCAGGACTTGTATCTGTCATTCGCCTGTCAAACCAGGCGTTTCAGTTTCATTGTCCAACCCGTGTATTTCCTTTATTCAGATGGACTCACGGACACACTGATGGATGGACAGATGGATTGAGGGAAAAGGTCATTGATGTGTTAATGTGTTAATGTGACCTTGAAGAGTGAGTGGTGGCTCAGGCGGCTAAGGCTATATGTTGTTGGTTTGAGGATCTGAAAAGCTGGGTTTGAGCCCCGCTGTCGGTGGCTTGCCACACCCTATGCTACCCGGCCACAACATGCAGTGCCAGGCCCGGATAAAATGGGAGGGTTGTGTCGGGAAGGCATCTGGGAAAGAACCTGTGTCAAAGTTGTGTGCGGATAGAATGGTCCGCTGTGGCAACCCTTTGACAGGAACAGCTGAAAGAAAGTTTTGATGTGACCTTGACCCTGTTTAAATCAATTCTACTGGCCACAATGATCATTCTTCATAAATCCTATCAACCGTCAACCACTTGTTCTTCAGTTATTATCTTAACAAATATTTATAACTCAGTGCCACAACTATTAAAAACTACTAATTAAAAAAAAATCCCTGCAAAAGAAAAACATATCACATATGTAAAATGGAAATCATGACCCAAAAAATAGAGGACAAGGAACAGCACTGTGGTGACGCCCTAGATGCTGAATAAGCAATGAGATTATGCACCACACTGACAAGCTCCACTGGGTGGGGAAAAAAAATTACACCTGTCAGTTAACATGACATTCTGACCCACATCAGGGGACAGCATTAACAGTGTCAAAGTACCTTATGTGTGATTGTCGTCCACCCAGGGACCTGTCCTCTCCCAACGTTTCCCTCTTGCTAACAAACCTTTCCACTGGATCGGAACCTTTCACCCTCCAATTTATCCCCAGTGCTGAAATCAGAACTCCAGACTTGGATTTGACTTTATAACTCATAACTTTACTGATTATGAGTTGACATGCTCTGCGTGTGCTGAATTTGGGTTAAGGGTGGTGACGCTTTGTCTAATTCACAATGGACACCTGGTTTGACAACTCCATTGTCTAAATATGTTGGGAATAAAAGAAATTAAGATAAATGTGGCTGAAGCCTTGTGCATTTATGACCTTAGAACAATGACAAAATACTCCAGGGTGGGAAATTATACAATTATGAGCAGTGAACAAATGATAAATTCCTTAACTCAGAAGTCTAGAGTAAGCACTAGAGTAAAGCTCGGTCTCATGGTTTGGTTGCCTGGAAACCTAATTGTCCCTAACATCATTGTGAACAACTTAAGAGCTTCAAATACAGTACAGACTAATGGAACTGAAGCTGTTTATCAATTCTTCTCATAAAGCTTTTAATGTAGCATGTTATATTTCCCACCATGACACATCAGAAGTGGAGGTTGTTTATGAGCTGCTGTTTCTTCTTAGTCTAGCTAGCTATCAATTGTCCATCTACATGTGAACAGTTTGACAGCAAACAGTTTTTGCTGTTTTGAGAAAAGCTATACTTTTCTCAAATGGTGCAAAAAGGATAAAAAAAGATATATTGTATATAGTGTATATTTTGTGCATGTTTTCTTTGAATCAGAAGAGTGTTTAAAAGGCAAAAATGCTAAACAATTTTGCCAAAAGTATTCACTCACCACCCAAATCATTGAATTCAGGTCTTCCAATCACTTCCATGGTTACAAGTGTTTAAAATCAAGCACCTAGGCCTGCAGACTGGTTCTACCAACATTTGAGAAACACTGGGTGACTCTCAGGAGATCAATGAATTCCTGAGTAGTACCATGAGAGGATGCCACCTGTGCAATAAGTCTAGTCATAAAATTTCCTTGCTACTAAGTGGTAGGCCACTTAAATCACAGAGCGGGGTCAGCGGATGCTGAGATACATAGTCCAAACTTTATGTGGCCTTCAGAGTAGCTCAAGAAAAGTGTGTACGTAGCTTCATGGAATGGGTTTCCATGGCCAAGCAGCTGCTTCCAAGCATTACGTCACCAAAGCATCGGATGCAGTGGTGTTAATCACATCGCCACTGGACTCTCGAGCATTGGAGGCATGTTCTCAGGAGTGACGAATGACGTTTCTCTGTCTGGAAATCCGATGGATGAATCTGAGTTTCGCAGTTCCCAGGAGAATGGTACTTTTCTGACTGCATTGTGCCAAGTGTAAAGTTTGGTGAAGAGGGATTATGATGTGGGGATGTGTTTCAGGAGTTGGGCTCAGCCCCTTAGTTCTAGTGAAAGGAACTCTCAATGGTTCAGCATACAGTACCAAGACACTTTGGACAATTTCATGCTCCCAACTTAGTGGGAACAGTTTTGGGATGGCCCCTTCCAGTTTCAACATGACTGATCACCAGTGCACAAATTTCAGTTCAATTCAATTCAATTCAATTTAATTTGTATAGCGCTTTTAACAATTGTCATTGTCGCAAAGCAGCTTTACACAATCAAAATTATGCAAGTTTGTATGAAATGTGAATGTGTATGGATCAAAACGATCAGATTGTCCCTGATGAACAAGCCGAAGGCGACGGCTGCAAGAACATGGCAATGAAGAATGATGATGGCAATAGGAAGAAACCTTGAGAGGAACGAGACTCAACAGGGAACCCATCCTCATTTGGCTCATAACAGATAGCAGGGCTTGACCTGCAGGCATACTGTGTATTAGGCAGCTGGCACGTCAGTATAACAGGAGATGTCTTTAAGTTAAAATGGACTCCAGTTTGTAAGATAAAGTAAGGTCCAAGACATTTGGTGTGGATGAACTGACCTTTAAAAAACAAAAGAAAGCCTGTCAAACAGTTCATGTTAGCTCTAAAGTGACTATGCAGACTACCAGGGGAGTTTTATGATGGCGTCGTTATTTTCTGTTTTATCCGAGTTTCTACATAACCATAAATTCCTGCTTTTCAATGTATTTAAATGATTCACAAAGTGCATTATGCAAAGTAGCAGTATTTAATCCCTGCGTTGGTAAATCACTGACATGGCATTAATTCCGACAGAGAATGAGCAAACAGTGTGCATGAGTGTTTCAGTGTTCCTAAAGCACTTATGGCCCGGTACACTATGTTC
>JAAGKR010002222.1:15000-77241 GCA_011419295.1 Clarias macrocephalus
GGCTCCCCAAATCAACACAGACTGTGGAAACGTCACACTGGACTTCATGCATCTTGCAGTGTGCGTCTCTCCATTCTTCCTCCAGACTCTGGGTCCTTGGTTTCCAAATGAGATGCAAAAGTTGCTCTCATCAGAAAAGAGGACTTTGGACCACTGAGCAACAGACCAGTTCTTTCTTTCTTTAACCCAGGTAAGGCGCTTCTGACGTTGTTTGTTGTTCAGCCCATGTCCAGGACCTGTCTGGGTGTGGTGGCTCTTGATGCACTGACTCCAGCCTCAGTCCACTTCTTGTGAAAATCCCCAACACTTTTGTGAATGGCTTTTTCCTGACAATCCTCTCCAGGCTGCGGTCATCCCTGCTGCCTGTGCACCTTTTTCTTCCACACTTTTCCCTTTCACATAACCTTTTATTAATGTGCTTTGATACAGCACTTTGGGAACATTCAACTTCTTTTGCAATTACCTTTTTGAGGCTTTCCCTGCTTATGGAGGATGTTAATGATGGTTTTCTGCACAACTGTCAGGTCAGCGGTCTTTCCCATGATTGTGCTTCCTACTGAACCAGACTGAGAGACAATTTAAAGGCTCAGGAACCCTTTGCAGGTGTTATGGCTTAATTAGCTGATTAGAGTGGGACACTTTGAGCCTAGAATACTGAACCTTTTCACAATATTCTAATTTTCTGAAATTGTGGATTTGGGGTTTTCATGAGCTGTAAGCCATAATGATCTCAATTATGACAAATCACGGCTTGAACTATCTTGCTTTGCATGTAATGAGTCTACCTCATATATTAGTTTCACCTTTTAAGTTGCATTACTGAAACAAATGAACTTTTGCATGATATTCAAATTTTTCGAGTCTGACCTGCATAATCAACATTTATATTACAACTAAAACCTGATAAAGTTGTTAATGTGAGTAAATGCAAGACCTTCCGGAGAAACGTCTCCATTATTTATTTATTTTTATGAAATACTTACATGATGCACTCATACTGTATGTACATTTGTGGATTAATTTAAAGATATGACAAACCTGGCACTGAAATCCTTCCTGAAGTTGGATGGTCCATCTCCAAAATTAAGCCATTATGAACAACCTGTGAACGCATACAAACCATACATAAACAGTATGAACAGAATATTTTTTTGGGTCATTGTTGCTGTCGTTTGTCATTTTATCTAATACATTTGTTAAAAGGTAATTAGGTCTTATTGTGATTCTAAGCATAAAAGGGTCAAAATGACACTAATGACGACAGTTTTTTTTTTTTTTTTTCTACGTCAGGGCTTGTGACGAGTTCCGCTCTGTACCGCTTCCACAAGCTCTTGAAAAGCTCTCATGTCTGTACAAGTTACGCTGACCCTGTGAAATTGGCTTTTTATAAAAACATTACTTCAGGGTGAGAAATACATACACGTCACTTTAAAAAGAAAGAACAGGAAACTGTTAAGTACAGTCAGTTTCAGTAGTATTTAAATAGAAACCTTTTTTTTCTGAGTCATTCTGCCAATTAGACAGTTTTTACTAGATTTTCTTTCTCTAGGCCGGTGCACCATAGCATTTTAGATCTTAGGGTTATTCTTATCATAGGTGGAAAATCACTAGCCTGGGTGTCTGGGCCAATCAGATCCTGTTTCCAGATTTTATTTGTATATACCCAAAGGGCAAAAAGGTTTAACATTCAGAGTCAGTGGAGTATTTTTTTTCTTCGTCTTTCTCTCGAGCCAACCTAATGTTCATCCATGGCAGACTATTATATCAGTTTGGAAACACTGGCAGCTGTCATGTAGACTAAACACGTCAAGAGAATATACAGTACAGCATTTGGTTAAAACCCTTATCCAGAGCAACATCCATTTCATCATTATACATCTGAGCATTTGAGGATTAAGGGCCCTGCTCAGGGGCTCAACTGTGGCAACTTAGTGGTTTTGGGGTTTGAACCTAGGACCTTCTGACAAGTAGTCTAACTTAACCACTGAGATATTCCAGCCCTGTAGAGGACTTGAAACTCTTTACACTAAGTATTATGCAAGAACACAGCTCAAAGCCAACATAGTTTTCTCAAAGTTTCATTTTGCAAAGGTTGGCAATACAGTATACTACATTAAATACTTTATCAGGAGAAGATAAAGACTGTGGCTATGCAGTTGTCCTTGCTTTTCCTATTCCTGATTATTCCTAATACAACTTATTATTAAATTATTAAATAAAAAGCAATAACCTACACAGTAAGTAGCCACTCACAACTGATAAATTACACCAATCACAACAGTATTATCTCATCAAATACCCAAAACTCTCTTAGCTGACGATCATTATGTATACTGTACAATGATAGTAAGCTTAACTTTAACCCATTTTGTTTAAGAAAATTTCTCTTAATTCTTTCCAGAATTTCTGCTTCCATTACTGCATTTAGTCCGTCACAAATGATGACACTGATGTGCACATATACGTAGCTCTAGCAGCACTAAATCCAGACAGTTATGTAACAAGACATGAATAATCAAGTCCACAAATATTTGGACAGCAACACAATTTTGCATAATTCTGTGCACCATCAAAATGGTGGTATTGAAATCAAGATCTCAATTTAATGGGTTTAACAACCAGATTTACAAAAACCCTTCCATTTTGACAGGCTCAAAAGTAATTGGACAAAAGTAACAATTATAAACAGAAAAATATATTATTAATACTTTGATCCAAATCCTATAAAATCTATCCTCCAATGATACGACCAAATGATATTTGAGATACTTTCCCCAGGACTTTACTGTAGCCACCATCATTTGATAATACAGTAGTTTGTGGGTATTTCTGCCTTCGTTTTGACTTCAATAAGTGAAACGCATGCTCCACTGGGGTGACACTTCTTTGCCTTTGTTTGCCTTTCTGGTATCTTTTGGCTCTTTAGTTGCCCTTACTGTGAAGCACTATACCACGGTCATAATCATGATTAATCACAATTTTAAAATACTCAGATTCTTTTGTATTATAAACGTGTAATGTTGAAGGAATAAAGACAAACCTGGTTAGAGGAAACAGATTAGGCAGTTTTAGAAAATCTTAAGAATTAATATGTTAAATGAAACTCTCTTGAATGGGCCCAGCAGAGCATACAGTGTCTGGGTTGTGGCAACCCACCGGCAACGGGGCTCGAACCCGGATCCTCAGATCCAAAAAGCAACAACATAGGGCTTTATCCCTCAGAGGGAACTACTTTAACTCTTGTCAAAGTAGTTCCCTTGAAGGTAGCTCGGACACACAACTTTGGTTTTAACCCAAACTTTTTTATAAGCTTTTTATAATGAAACTTGCCATTCAGCACATCTGGTGATGTTTTCTCAGTCATCTAATTATTCGCGATAACCGTATCATTATCACACACAGCCAGGTAACTGCGTTGCGATTATGGAAAGCCAGTGGGGTCAAGTAATTTGCAAAAAAAAAAAAAAAAAAAAAAGTAAGGCATTAAAATTTCTCGATTAATCACATGCATTAATATTCACAGCCCTAATCAAATACATAAAAACTCTTATGATGGCTACAAATAAAGTAGTACTTTTTTGGCAAACCAAACAAAATGTCTAAAAAGTATGTAAATCAGTCTCTGAAGATCACATTGAAGAATGTTTCTGATTAATCATGTACAGTAAACGGAGCACGGTGGATCTTTTTTTTTTTTTAATTACAAACAGAGTAAAACATGTCACACAATCTCGTACAAAAATCATCTCATACATTGTAACAAATAATAATAACCTGATACAGGCATACAGTCTACAACCACCTGAATGGAACTAATTTACAAGACTGCCATATGGTGCATTGGTCTACCATGATAATTAAGCTTGATCAGTTCATTGGGCTTCAGGCCAGACATTCCTGAAGAATTGCTCAATGTATTTTTTTTTCTCTTTTGCCCAGTAAATAATGTAAACAATGAATGTGCGTTTTCCCCCCATTTCACCTACAGTATATGGCTATTTTTTCCCCAACTTAGAAAAAGACTGCCTGAGAAAGAGAAATAAGAGTGGACCAACCCAGACAGTAAACAAGCAAAGTTTGACATAACAATTTGTTTTTGCAACAAGAGACATGCTCGTGAAAGATCTACTGAACATTTGTATCCTACAGGGGAAAAAATATTGAGAGGCTTCCAAAGCTCCTGGGTGGGGAGGTAGCAAGCCACAAATTCACTCTGTGAGAACGTTTGACAGACACTCCAAACCTCGCAGGCTTTCAGCAAGACTTTATAAAGCATATGCTACAACACTTAAACACTTCTGAGTACGTGTGCTTATAAACAACACCAAGGCGATGTTTGAAGAGTTAAGACAAGGTCATGGTGTTCCAGAACTGTACATTTGTTAGCAATGATATGTTGGGATGACTGACCTGGATTCCAGCAATAAATCTTTTCCATGTTTTTAATCAGTGTCATGAGGTAATCACTCATTATTAGAAAGGAAGACATTTCGCAGAGTGAAAAAATGTGGACGTTGATTAAATAATGGAATTATTCATGCAACTGCCACAAGTGCATTGGAGATAAATGGTGGACTGCACATCCAAAGGCCATGTCCATACTGTATATGCGTATAGTATGGACAAGTTATGAAAGGCTGTTCCGTTTGCTTTCTTATCACAGACACTGGAGAATGTATTAAGAGCTGACTGGGAAAGTGATGTGTCTACGTTTATAAATGATTGGGTCAGATTGACTAGAGTAGAGATGGATATCTCTCCATATGTATTAGGTCAGAGGAGATTGCCTGAAGAGCTCATAATTTTAAAGGCAAGTGAGTTGTGTTCGTGAAACCTCATCTTCCATTTGAGAGAACGGGGAAAAAGCAAAGTTAACTCATGTTAGACGAAGATTAAGGGGGAAAAATAGATAAAGCAAAAATAAACTTGCATAAATTGAAAGATATGTTTCTGGGATAAGTTTCAGGTCATCCATGGTGACCCTGAAAAGGATAAAGTGCTTACCGAAGATGACATCATACATCTTTATACAACAGTTAGTTCAGATTGATCTGATCTGGTTTTGCAATGTTCCGAGAGCACTTATCTCAAATCTATCCAAACTGGGATGCTTTAATTTTTGTATCACTGACTGTCAGTGTTTGGCACATTTGTCATATTAGTGTTATCGATGTCATTAACGATAAATTTTCCTCCTGACGTAACGCAGTAATTGAGTGCATCTTTAATAGGAACGTCCAAATTAAAGAGAGCTAATTAGACAAACTATCACTGACTGTAGCATACACTGGATCTACAGTATGTCTGTTTACTAAGCAAATATTAATACGGTGTTTGTCCATATTGCATCTGAAGCTATAGTATTTTTTTCTTATACATAAATCTGTTGTATGAAAGCTATTTCACGACACTAATAACTAAACGTGTTCTCTTGCTCGTGATATAGCAACCACACAAACACTGATAGAAGCGCACTACAATAAAGGCGAGCAAGGAAACAATCCTTCTAATCGAACTGAACATCAGTGCCTGACTTTCTTGTAAACAGAATTTGATAATTAAGTGGAATTATCAGGACCTCAAAGCCAGTCTGAGTAAAATTTTAGTTAGGCTTGCAGATAGCAAAAGTGCAGCCTGGAGCCTGTGATTGTGTGTGTTAACCTCTTGTTCTGGAGAGCAATAAAACCCCCCAAGTGCCAGCGAGGGACTGGCACATCAACAGCATGGCCACATGTGTCTTGCCGTGCAGCTTGAAACACCAGACTTTGGGCCTCGGCGTCTGCGTGCAGTAAAAGCCATGTTTATTTGTGTTTCTTGCGCTCTTTAATAGCTTCCTCCGAGGCCTTCTTCCATCCTCCCATCGAGATCCTTCCTCATGCCTGTTCCCCTCCCTGTACCAATTCCCAGTAGCTGGCAAGCTCTGCGGCTGCGTAGGTGGATGCAGGAGGGTCGGGGGGAAATTAATAAGCCCTACACAATGATCGACGGCTTTAATTTAAACTACATACATGTCCTACTTTTTGGTTCATGTACACTTATTACGTTGCAGTTTTATGTGTTTTCATTTCTGTGAGAGATCATTCGGTGCATGAAGCACCAGACAACGTAGATGCTATTAAAACGAACATCTACTGTATACTTGAGCTATTAGCGTATGCCAGCACGCACCCATGGATTAAGCAGTGATAATAGTGATGGCTCTGGTTTTGCACTTTTAGTAAGTAATTAGATACGGAGCACATCATGATATAGACGTAAAACTAACCCAACTCCTTATTCAAGATGGCAGTATGGAATGTTTATGAGGCAGCTGTCAGACAGCAAGCCAACACGTGCCATGAATGTCAACATGTGCAGTGGCAACTCAAGGGTACACGTGCATCCGAAGTTGGAAAATACTGTAAGTGTGACCGGATAATGAAAGCCAGACGACAGTGTGACTCAGAACCGAACAGGGCCTAAAAAACAAACTTCACATCAAAACGTATGAGTTTTAATATGAAGGATGTGGTGTGGAAAGTCTGGAGCAGTAAGCACAAAACGCACAGCTTCTAACTTTTACTGAGCTCGAGGTCTGCATGTACAATGCGATGAAAATGAGTCCCAAATGACCAATTGACCAATTGACAACAAATGGAAATGCAGGAAAGAAAGGAAAGAAAGAAAAAAAAATGCTAGTACACAGCAATTCAAATTCTATGGGTCTATTTCCTTTTTTTTTTTTTCTTCTTTCTTTCTATTCTCGATCTATTTCCTCGTGCACCTAACCAAACAATGGCTAATAACTCATGATTAATCAGAAGTGATTAGTCTCCATCCAAAAACAGACAATATTTAACTGCGCTAACCTCGTACATGATTACGGCTTTTGAAATCCGAGCTAACGCGACTTGCGAGAAATGTCAACTCCCTCTTCAGGGGGGAATAAAAGGAATGTTTAGTGGGAATACAATGAAATGTGATCTACTGTAATTTCTTTATCATTAACATCCATCATGCATCATCCATCATCGTGTCCAGTACGAACAGATGGTGCATCTATTGAAGACATCCTAACACACACACACACACACACACACACACACACACACACACACACACACACACACACACACACATCTACAAGTTTACCATATGCAATTGAAAAATAGGTGCTATAATGTATAGCATGAAAATTGAAAAATAAATACAGAAATAAATCCTCACCATGAGCGGAGATGTCAGTAGTCACAGATACAGTATACTGTATATATATATACACACACAACATCACCCCATGAAACATGTTTCAGTGAAGAAAATACTAAGGGTCAAGCACTGACTTTAGTGCCATGCTCGAGTGTTTTTAAGAGCAGATCTAAAAGTATGAGTTATAGTAATGAAAGTCTAATGCAACACAGATGCGCTTGCTCACGGTCCAGATCACGCATATTACACACAGCTTTTATTCATTCAGTCGAAGTAGCAAAGGAGAGCAGTGTTTCCAGATCTCTGTTCAAAGTGCGGGATAATTATTGCGAGCTAAACATAAAATGCAGACAAGCAGAATGAGCAACTAATTAGACCAAAAATCGAACCTCCCCCCCACCCCAAAACCTTGTGAACTTTTACATTGGTCTTGTTTTACGATTTTATTTCTACTCCGGACAATAGGAGTGTTAAACGTACACGACAAAGTGGATGAACCACTTCAGAAGCTGGAAATCTATGAATGACAAATGCACGTTCGGATAAAATAGTCGAATCAGGTTGACAATGAAAATGCATTTTTTTCCCCCCCATAAATCCCAAGACTCCACCTGATTTTTTTTTTTTCTTCAAAAATGTCACCCTAATGAACACAAATGAATCACACGTACAATAGTTTACAACTGTGATTACACTGCAATCCAAGCTGGAATTTGAACCAAATGCTTGCTGAAAACAGGCTTATTATATTTCTTGCAGATGGCCCACTTAAGCTCCTGTTGCACCTAATTGTAACCGTATGAATACAATATGACATGAATGCATCTGTTCACAGTGTACTAGACCTTACTGTGCCAGGTGCTTCTCACTGTAGTGATGTACTGTACGAGAGCATGGACCCTGCGCATGTTATTCCTATCACTACATGCTGCGCCATCCATGGGTTTGCTGATTGGAAGGAAAAGCAAATGATTTCGAGAAAGAGCTTTAAGTCATACATAAAATGTGATATTTAAAAAAAAAAAAAAAAAAGCTAATTGTACAATTTCTATATTTTTAAAGCAAATCAGAACATTTCAAGAATTGTTTTACAATATATATATATAAAAAAACTTGTGGCATGTGAGGTTCTGCTGTCATTTTCTAAATAAACAGTTTCTTACACAGTTAATTTAAATGTATAATACTAACAACAAGATGTGAGAGGAAGATGTGTGTCGTCTGCCCATCCCCCACCTTTTATTAAAAAAAATTGCCATTTTTAAATAATAATAATAATAATAATAAAGCAACGATGACGGGCCCAAGCACCCTGTGCCATCGCCACCCCGGGCGCACCGCAGAACATGTTATTTGAGTGTGTTAAGACCTCGAAAAAGCCATCGTCACTCGGTTGAACCGCACAACCTGCACACGTCACACACTATACAGGGCTAATGTCAGTTTGGGCCCTAAATAGTTTTGGAGTGTGTTAGTGTGTGTGTGTGTGTCGTGAAAGATGTGTGTGTGTGTGTGTGTGTGTGTGTGTGTGCGCATGTGTGTGTTAACATTTGTGATGTTTATGTGTATACAATAGGCCGCAGATGCTGGAAAATAAGCCTCACACTATGATGTTCCTGAATGTGATGTCACTGAATAGAATGTCACTGATATAATGCCACACAGAAAGTTATTAATACATTTTTTGGTGTAAGTTTAAGACATTATCATGGCTGACCCATTGGAGATATTGAAAATCCCTCTGCAATTTTGCATCCTCAATGTCTTTAGATCTCTTCGGCCCGGTTTGGTGCAGATTGTATAAATTCCCTAGGAGGAGTTTATCAAAATCCATCGGGTGCGTTTTTGCAAACAACCCAAAATAGTTTAGCCGAGGACATGCAGTGCGAAAGTTGTTCGGCTCGATGAGCTCTAAATGTGTACAGAGTTTCGTGTGCCTACGTGAAAGTGTGTATGAGCTATGCAGCAAAATCTCGTGTGGGGGCCCCGGGCCATGAGACTCTCAGGTATCTTGATGGCAGCAGATTCCAAGTTTCATGAGTTTTTGAGCATGTTAAGATCCCCGAAAAGTCCAAAAGGGTGGAAAAAATAAATTTATCCTTAGGAAAACAAGAGGCTCCTGCGCACCTTATAGTGCTTGGGCCCTAAAAAAAAGAACAACATTAGATGTAGTTAGTGAAAATCTATTCCTAATTAAAGTTCTGTAAAGGTTTGGTCAAATTCAGTTTAGTATAGTTTAGGAGAAATTGCGGATAAAAGAAAAATATGATGACAAGGACAGAACGATGGACGAACACTGATCTCTATGAGTCGTTTATGATTTAAAGGCAGGCGACACAACAATCTAATAGTAATTTACAAAAAGATTAATAATATCTTCATCTGTTTAGTATTCATTTTTATTGCTCTAACACGAACCAGTTTGTAACTTGTGATTTTATTCTTGAAATGTTGCAACTTTCTTCTTATACTTTTATAATTTGCTTATGTAAATATAACTTTTTTTTTTTTTTTTTTACATATTGTAATATTATAGACGTTTTAAAATAGGAAAACTGACTTTTGTGAACGTTTGTGAAACAGATTTTGAAGAGGGGGGAAAAATGATAAATTGTTATAGAAAACCATATTTAATTTATTGAAGAGCAGCAGATTATATTATTATATCATTATATTTACCAGGCTGTATTTAACCAAGTTATTATTATTATTATTATTATTATTATTATTATGAGTATTATTATTATTATTATTATTATTATGAGTATTATTATTATTATTATTATTATTAATGATAATAATAATAATAATAATAATAATAATAATAATAATGTCATCCTTTGCCTCCTCCTCAAAATGTCCTCTAAATAAATCTTTTTTCTTTTATACAATATTTTGTAATCATTTATGCTTGAACTAATAATGTCCAGTCCATGCTGTGATCGAAAATGAATCAACATCTACTGACCAATGAGAATTAAGGAATTAACAGTACGGTGGTATAAAGTAGAGATGGAGAAACAGATCGATTCATCCGTGGAAATTCATCTATCGCCACACACCTATGACTGTAAAATTTATTTAGTTATGTTTTTAATTTTATTTTATAGACAATATGTTTGGATTTGAGGTGGTACAATGTTACAGTTCCTCTTTAATCCTACAGGTGCAGTACAGTGGCAAGATCAAAATTACTCACACATTGGATAGTGCCAGCACAGAAGCCTGTCTGGTATGGGAGAATTATTTAGTTTGGAATTGTAACAAAAACAATAAAAAAAGGATATTTATAAAATCATGATACTAACAGAATCACAATACAAATCGAACCGGCACCTAGCTATTGTGAGATATCGTATCGGCTGGTGCTTGGTGATTCATATCTCTAGTAATCAGTGATTAAATTTATGTATTGTGGACTTTAGCAGATAATAAATCATATTCCTTTTCCTTTATACTGATATAGGATATCTTTCACAGCAATAGTCCTGGGAGCATCTCCATGTTCTACTGATCTTTTCTGACACTCCCTTTAAACTGATAGAGGAATGTCAGCATAACAGGTACTTCTTCTCCTAAAGTACTAAACTTCTTCTAACAATTTGGATCTATCTTGTACTCTTCTGCTTTTCATCAGAGCTCATCAGTAGCTGTTTAGCTGATTTTAATAACCTTACTCTCTTTCAAGTGTTTATACAAAATTCTGAAATTCACAGATTTCTGTAAATAATGTTTAATGATCTCTAGATCTCATTTATCTCGATAAAACATATTATGCACTGAGAAATGTTCACGTATAACCAAAGTATATACACACAATGTCTTCCGGGCATAACACAAAATCAAAAAGGATTATCAGTGTGTTAAAGACTGGTTTTAGAAAAACAACTCAAATTTGATCTACAGGCACCATATAATGTGTTGTATGAACAGAATGTAATACAGGACTTTCTTTATCATACCAGGAATGTATGATTAAGATTATTATTTATAGAGATTTGTCTTGGACCTGAGATCCAAAAGAAGGTCATCGAGTCACTGCTGTTTAGAAAATATAGAAGATCTGGTGCATAAACTTGAGGGACAATTTAGAGTTGTAGATTAACATATCTGTTTTTCCACAACAGCAAGCGAGACTTCCCATTAGGTCAGAACGATAGCCTGCAGGTTTGTGCTGTTCTGATGTATATTAGTTTCCCAACCTGTGATTGAACTTGTGGTTTAAACTTCCTATCCGCTAGTTAGATTCCTAGTGGTTTCCATTTCAAAGGCAGCCATGGTGTTACTCACTTAGGGACTGTGTGACGTGACCTCAGACAACCCACGTGGGTGTCTAATTCTGACCTTCTCCTGCGGTCGGAATGGGTTTCCTTGCCTCGGCCTTCACAAAAGAACTTAAGCTTTTTAAACAAAGAGATCTGATTAACTACTTCTGGGGTCCCTTGGTCCATATGGTTTATTAGAATAATAGGCAATGGGAAGAAAATGCAAAGTTTTCATTTACTAACAGCTGCCAAAACATTGTCTGTCCCTGTTTCTGCTCTGATCCTTTTTTGTTGTGGGTTACATGAGGCTGTGCATATCCATCATCTCCTACTTGAGACATTATGCAAACAGGTTTGATATATTTTCAAATAGATAATGAAATAGCTAATGCCCGTCTATGCTTCCTAATAATCGTTCTATGAAGGTTTGGTCAAATTCCTATAAACTGTTTAAGAGGAGATATGGATAGAAGAAAAGTGTCATGACGATGAATGACTTGACGGACACTGATCTCTTTTTGTCGATTAAGCTTTAAAGGCAGACGACACATAGAGATCAGAATCCATTGGTCGTTCATCGCCGTCCCAAGAATATAATACACTGAGAATTTCTTTAGTTTTTTTATTGCCCTAATATGCACCATTCTGTGACCTTTATATGTTTTTATATCTGATTTATTCGTTTTTGCTCATTATCTTATAATTTGCTTCTCTAAATTTTAGAACTTTTTAAAACACATTATGAAGAGTTTTTTTTTATTATTATTATTATTCATAGGAAAATAGACTTCTCATTAGGGAAAGGGGAAAAAAAAAAGAATAAATAATTATACCACCCTTTCTGGGATTCTTGGTCCATATGGTTTATTAGAATAATCTGCAATGGGAAGGAAATGCAGAGTTTTCATTTACTAACAGCTGCCAAAACTGTGTCTGTCACCGTTTCTGCTTTGTTTACATGTAAAGATCCGTGATGTCGAGAAATCTGCTCTATAAGGAAGATGGAACAGGCTATACTTTTCATCGTGGGTTATATGAGGCTGTGCAAAATCCATCATCTCCTACTTGATACATTACGCAAACAGGTGGTTAGATGGACCAGCGCCATTATATGCAGAGTGAAGTTTGACACTCAAGCCAATGATGCATGGATTTCCTTCTACACAGAGCATGACAAATTGACTTTAAAAAGAATCCCCACTGTGCAACGGGAGATATTAAAGCTGGTCGAGGTCTAGTATCAACTGTCAGTCAATGCTGGTAGAAGCAGAAGAGGAGGACATAATTTATTAACATCATTCATGATGAAAGGCTTAACATATGCACCCCTCAGGGGGCTCGCAGCAATTCAGCATGGAGCTTACCCGCTAAAATACTGAGTGAAATTAGATGGATTATAGGACGGAGAAATCTCTTTAGACCACTGATCTCTTCATCCCGGTGCTGCAGTCCTTATTCTCACTTTAATATTTTGTTTGGTCTGGCACACCTGACTCAAGAACTGCGCAGTCTGTCTACGTCAAAGACAAATGAAAAAAAAAAGAATGAGTTAGGGGAGATCTTTCTTGAACTAAAAAAAAAAAAAAGGAAAAAAGATCAAGAAACCTTTATTTAATGTTTAATAAATAAGTCCACTTAGATAATGGATATTCTGAGTAATGAGAAATACCAGTGCTTACAGCGAGCGAATTAGGCGGCAGGAAGAGGAAACGAAAACGAACACATTGCTCAGAGGAAGGGGAGGGAAACCCCTTCGTCAAGCTGAACTTCCTCAACTAAACGTGCCCAAGAAAATAAAAAACGAGCATCGGTGTCCAAAAGCCCATAGCAGAGAGACAGGATCTACCTGGTGTTTACACAGGTGGGCTTCTATTCAGCCATATGCTTGGCGAAGGAAAGATAGGGAGTCTGGAAAAGAGGGAGAGTTCGATGGGAAGGAGGGAAACGCCGAGCGAGACAGTCGTGGAACAAAAGTGGAATGTAACTGGCAGCAGAATACAGAAGGACTGCGATGGTGGGTGGAGGGACTGAATTCACTGTCCCTGTCCTTGTGGAATGATCCACACAGAAGTGTCTTTCGGCTTACCCTTTAACTTTCGCTATCCTAAACTTAAATCATGAATTTTATTATTTATTTTTTTATTATAAGTAAAAAACATCACATTTTTAATTCATTTATAAGTTAGAACTTTACTGATCCCAGGGATTTTGCCTTCAACCTGCTCAGTACAACAAAAATAGAAACCACTTCCAGGGCCTGGGTTCGATTCCTGACCCGCCTCTTTGTGCATGGAGTTTGCATGTTCTCCCCCTGCTTAGTGGGTTTCCTCGGGGTACTCCGGTTTCCTCCCACAGTCCAAAGATAATTCATGCAGATAATTGCCTAATTGGCGTTTCCAAATTGCCCGTATTGTGAGAGTGTGTGTGTGTGCCCGGTGATGGATTGGCACCCTGTCCAGGGTGTACCCTGCCTTGTGCCCTCTCCTGTGCCTGGATAGACTCCAGGCCCCTACGACCTTGAACACAGGATAAAGCGGTATAGACGATGAGTGAGTGAGAGTAAAATATACACCATTCAGGTACAACATTTCACATCACCTGGAGGCGGTGTTATAACAGGACCAGGGTCTCCCAAGGCTCACGTATACCTGTGGGATTAAAGACCAGAGCAAACTGCTGACAAAAGTAACTGCCAGCCATAACAGAAAGACATCAGAACACCCAGTGCATCTTCGCCTGCCGTGTATGGGGCAGGCAAAGAGTTCAAGATTGTTGATCTATTTTTCAAATTCCCCCAAGCGAGCATCCTTGGGATGTGCTGGACAAACAAGTCTGATTTCCGGAGGCCCCACTCCACAACACTCACGCCACAACACTCGAAGGACTACCCGTCCACGTCCCGGTGCCAGACATGACAGGACGCCTGCAGAGGCCTCATGTAGTCATGTCCCCAAGAAGCTACAGCAGCCCTAGTGGCACAAGGGCAACCTAAAACCTAATGTGATTTTATTGGTAATGGTTTTAAAGTTAGAACTGACCGATGTATAAAGAAATCTACAAAAACTGGACCATTCAATTTATCCGTTTTATCCACCGAACAATTTAGTTCCTGTCTTCTATTAAAGTATAAATGCTGTAAACAGTTGTTCCCTCATAGTTTTTCTCTCTGTTTTATCTCTCTTGAAGGTAATCAACCTTCTCAAGAAACCGTAAAGCCATTCAGTACGGAAGACTTGCCTTTCCTGTGTCAGCTTTACCTCTGAAACTGGAGACTCCCAACAAAGTGAAATAAACAACTCCTTCAATTATATAAACATGTTTTGGAGTTCCGGTGGAATGGATAATTTGGTCTTTCAAATCGTGGCTTTAGGTGTGACATGTATATGGTTTTGTCGTCTTCTGATCTTTAGTAATAATTCGACCATGAAGGCACTGCGGGCTTTGATCTGACGAGGAAACATGCCGGTGTGTCAGATACGCATTGCTCTCTGTTTAACCACTGTCCTCACTGTGATCACGCTCTCACCCCGGGCTTCACAGAGAGCGAGAGAACGAGAGAGAGAGTTTTTCTGTCTGTGAATGTTTAGAGGCCAAGATTACAAATCTCTAGAACCCAATCATGCGTTTGCGTGTGCATGAGTCTGACCACAGGAGAAGATCTTCAGCTGTCAGATGGCCAGTCCGGTCTCTAATTGCTCAGGGTAGGGCTCCGTCCACATGGTCAATTACAATCCGCCATTCAACTCTCTCTATTGTTAATCCCTTCCTTTGCGGCGTTCAAATTGCGTTGTGTTTTCATTTGGCGAGAACTGATGTGTGAGATGTGTGCTCAATTAAAGAGATCATACTGACTACAGAACTCTTCTGCGCACAAACAACAGACAAAATGTGAGCCACATTAATAATTCATTCAAACCCTACTACTGTCTGTGTATGCTTCTAAAAATGGAAATTTGTATCGCGTTAAACTTTCCCGAGGCTTTTTTCCCCCCCCACTTTGACAGAACTGTAGGAATCTCATTCTGGAATTATAATGTGTAAATCAACAGTTAACTGCATGTTGCTTCTAGCAAAAGATGCCACTGTCGATTAAATACAAATGCTAAACCTTTTGAGATTTGTTTTAACTCTCGACTTCTGTAACCGGCACCTTCATGTCAAGACACTGTATAAGGCAACAAGACAAGCTTTGTATTATGTTTTGACTAAGAGGTCAGGTTAAATAGCTGGTGTTGCCAGGTCCGGCTATACAAAGCCATGACTTCATTTTCTTTCCAATTAAAGACAGAGGTGATCTGAGGACAGGTGGCTAACCCAGATAAAGATTAATGCTCACTTTGAGGCCACTTCTCACTGGGAGTTTTCACTCACTGGCCTCTGTTCAATGCAACGGCACTTCTCGGGAATGAATGAATTACCAGACGGTCTATAAAACATATAGCCGTATCCATTAGGATGATAGAAAACTATAGAAACAGCCATAAATAATTTTACAATTTGTAATGTTTTACAAATACTGTGCTTAAGGAACTGTCTAGAATCTGTCATGTTTGTAACTAACACTAATTACTGTAGGTCACACTGCATAAGCAGCGGGTTAAGGTAAAAGTTCAAGTTCGCAAGTGAACAGTTTATTGGCCAGATTTTGTTGTACTTAAATGATCCTTGAAAATGTCTTGTGCACCCTCTGACAGTTATTACACACCACCGAAAATCCAAAGTAACAGCTCCAATATAGCACTTTCTACAACTCTCCTGTGCCTGGCTTTCTTTCCACTCCGATATGCACGGCGGAGACTGATGCTTGACAGAGGCCCAGATAGGAAATGGCTAATTACTCATAGCAAGAAAGATTTTAAATGAAACCGTGTGGTGATATGTTAAGGGGTTATAGATTAGCTCCAATTGGTGAAGATTGGATAACGACTTGGGTCCTGCTAATCTTTGAGATCAGTCAGTGTGTGACCCATGAGCAGAGGCAACAGACGTGTGAGCTCAGGATTTGGCAACCGTGAACCACATCTGCAGCACAGCACACCGGCAACGGTGACAGCTAATGCCCCGAGTGTGAACTAAGACGAAATGCTTTGAAATTCCATATATGTGTAGGTTGATCATATTTTCAGCTCTTGCTTTTTGAATTTATTGCTAAATGTGGTTCTGATGCAGCTGACCGAGAAATTGTTTCTCCCTTTACCTTAAACAGCTACTTGTCATTCCCATGAACATTAATGCACTAACACTCTAGATGGGATGACGCCAGTCCATCGTATGGGATAAACACATTCTTACGTTGGGAAAATTGAAAGTAGGTAATCCAGTGTGCCAACAGTATATTTTGGGGGGGATTAGAGAAACACAGGTGAATAGACTGGAAGCACAGTGGCTTAGTAGTTCCTCTCAAGGTTTTTTCGTACTGCCATCTCGGAGTTTTTCCTTGCCACTGTCGCCGTCGTCCTCGGCTTGCTTATCATTCTGATCTATATTTACATTTAGGCATTTGGTAGACGCTCTTATCCAGTGCGACTTACAAAAAGTGCTTTGAAGTTTACATCACTGGATAGATACTTACACTGGGTTACTAGGTTACTAACTAAGTCCCATCAGTCAAACACAACTGGGAAGAGGTTTCAACTGGGAGATCGGTTCACCATTTCATACAAACTTAAATTATTCTTTTGATTGTGTAATGCTAATTGTTAAAAGCGCAATACAAATGAACTGAATCGAACAGGCAGCACACTCGCCTTGCACCTCTAGGGTCAGGGTTTAATTCCCACCTAGCGTCTGTGTGCATGGAGTTTGCAGGTTCTCACCGTGCTTGGTTGAGTTTCTTCCGGGTACTCAGAAAGCATGGTGCTATGAGGCAGAAATTCTAAACCACTGTCTCTCTTTGCTGTATCTCCAAAACTGAGGGAGCTAAACTTCTTCAAAAAGTCAACTATTTCAAATACTTAAACCAAATATTAAAAATAATTATAACTTCTATTCCTGATCCTGATCTTTGCTAAGGCTCAAATGAGTAATAACGGGCGTCTGGGATCATGAAATCCCAGAGTGGGCAGAAGTTTGAATGACTCATCCCACCGAGTGCTGGGGGAGCGCTGGCAGAGTCGATGCAGGCAGAGTAAACTCAAACTGCAAGCTAAAGTATGGCTCTTACAAATACTGTACCATATGTCCATCAAAGCATAAAGAAAAAGTTCAATTTTATAATTAGAGCATGGAGGATTTGGTTTTGAGATGCTTCCTTTATTGAACCAAACCAGGTTCTACATTCAGTTTGCCATATGATGTGGAGGATTTATATCATATCACACAGGGTGAATATGTTAAGTTTAACATTTTGTCCACTCTAATATAGCAAACATCTCACTCACACACATACACACACTAGATCCAAAGAATGATCGGCATTCATGTCAAATTGGGACTTGTGATGAAATTTCTTGTGAATGAAGGCATAAAACTATTTGACAGAGAAGCACAATATGGTATCGAGATTAAGCCGAAGTAAAGCATTGGATTGGTGCAAACGCTTTAATGAAGGTCGTATTTGTGCGAATGATCCCAGCCGAGCTGGCTCGGAACCCACTACCGTCGTTCCTGCAAACATCCAGATAGTGGAACGCCTGATCCTTGAAAAACGATGGATGACTTTTTCGCCAACGTGTGGAAGAGACGCATCTGTCTGTGGGAAATGTACACATAGTTTCATTTTTCATAGTTACATATTCCATTGTACCAATTACACAGGACAGGAACTCGGCTGGGAGTTCTTGCCACATTCTTGACCAGTCTTGACTTCGCTGTTTGGCCCATGGAGTTCCTGGGAGTACAGTGTTTCAGAGGTACTGAGAAAACTCTCTACCTCGATGGTCTGACTTAAATACTCTACATGTTGTGTTGTTCAGTTGTGAACAGAAGGGTTTTACTTCCATGCTCGCTACTAATCTGTTCATACTTTATGAACCAACTAAATTCATTAGAGTTTTACAATGTTCTCCAGGTCATAGTGTCAGGTTTTATAGTTAATATGTAATATAAAAGAAAAACATACAACTAAAATAAAACTTTTTGAGAGTATGCGACATTCATTAGAGGTAACAGACACAGACATTGACCTTGCATTACACCCCGAAACTATGCACAAGTCTCTGTAATATAGACCTCAAACTCATTGGCATTTTTCCAGGTTCCAACACACTGATGCTTCCAGATGTGGCAGCAGCATTACAAAGCTGTTAGTTCGACAGTACTATAAGGTCAGTCGTAACTTCTTGAAAGTTCAGAAAACGGCAACTCTATTTTATATAAATTCATACGTTCTGGTATGGAAGGTGGAAAGAGATAAGGGAGGGTCTAGGATTGTAAAGTCACTTAATGTCATTCCAGATGTTCTGTCCAACAAGACATCGATATTGACAGGGTTTGTGAAAGAGGGTGAGTGGGCTAAAGCTCTCATAAGAGACTTTGCTCTTCCCATGGGAGGCTGCCATACACACGAGCAGCTTTTAAGTGCCTGGAGCTCGTGTAAGATTCACCCATCAGACCATAAACATATGGGGGTGGGAGAGTGACAGACTAAAGCTGAGGACATGGAACTCCCGAACATCAACTCTGTACTGTTAAAAGTTTTAAACTGCATCATGTCTTTAACTTTTACCTATTTTATATAGTGTTGGAAAGGTTGCACTTTCATCCTGAGCATTATTACCTTAAGTTTTGTGATGACGGATTTATGGATTTCTTCACTTTAATATTTAAAAATTTAAGGGTTAATAGTTTTCGTTATTACCTACAATGCCAGTCAAATAACTTCTAATTGTAGTGAGGTGGGATTTAACGCTCTTTTTCTCTGCATAATGAGAGAATAATGCAGTGGCACGTAAGCCTTTTACATTATGTGTAAATGGACAGAAAGACAACTCTTGGGTTTTGGGTTCCACTTGTGCCACTGGAGTGTGGCTTCACAAGACGTCTGGAGTGTCTGGCACCAGGGACTTTGCCAGGAGATCCTTTGGACTCTCCATGGTGAGTTGTGGGTTGGGGCATTACTGGATCGGATTTGTTTGTTTGGTCGTATTGGGATCTGGGGAGTTTGGAGCTCGGCTCTTTGCCTGTTGGGCTCCGTACTATGTGGGCTGTGCTCATGGCCAGCATTTTGGGGGGGGTGAATTGTGCTTCAATGTCTTTTCTGTGGGACAAAACAGGATGGGCTGGCGTTTGAGCGCACAGGCATAAATGAGCCTTGTGTCCATGATCCTGTCCCCAGTGTGCTGGTAGATAATGGATAATCAGTGCTAGTGCATTAACGTTATGTGGTGTTAATGCTATGTGGTTGATCAATGTACTGTAAAGGCAAACAAATGTCATACAGCATCAATGTGACATTGAAATGTAATGTTTGCCATGATACTATGATACATGATATGTCATTGGTAAATGGTAACTGAGATAAAAATAAATAAATAAATAAATAAATAAATAAATAAATAAATACACACACATTATACATAGTTTGTCACATTTTTCAAACTTTATATATATTTTTTTCTTTTTTATTTTATTTGACAAAAGCTATATAAATAAAATTGTATTGATAAGAAACTCCATGCACCTCTTAAACCAAGACGCATTACAATAAACACACCTCACACCATTACCAAAGTCTCAAGAACAAGCAAAGTTGCAATGATTTTATGCTGTTTTGCAGTTAATGAGGCATACCTCTGGAACATTTGATATCAGATACAAGCGTTAAAGAGAAAATACATCTCAAGGACTCAGCTATGTTCCTCCCTCTGCACACTACCCTACATACAGTATCGACTTCATAAACATGAGAAGGAAAACAGGTATTATACTAAATGGGCTGAAGTTACATTACTAAAGAATTTAACATTCGGGTATTCTGTATTTAATGTGTTCCCCATCCTACAGGTTGATTATTATCTATTATTTTCATAATCCTTACAAATGCTGTAATTAGACACTATGTAAACTTCAAGCACACATCCATGACATACCTGGATATCTCTAACAAATCTCTCTCGATGTACCACAGCTACGAAAACACACTCAATCCTTCAGAGTCTAGTAAAACCTGTGTTATTAAGGCAAATGCTGCCACTGAAAACAAGAGGACTATTATATTTTCCGCTATCATCTAGAGCCCTAGGCTCATCTCTGTGGAATCCCAAAATCTCCAGGCTGGAGGTCAGGCTGCATGAGTTCAAGCTCACTGGGTTTGATTGCACATAATTGGCTAAATACGGTTGTATCGAGAACCCGGCTAGGGATCTGACCAACAGGCTTTCCAATTGAGCTTTAAAACCCACCGCCTGGGTTCAATAATGCGTGGCCTGTCTTCATAATTTACGATGAATAATATGCTAATGCTTTATTTTGTAGATCCTACGATAAATCAGCCACAGAGGAAGATCTATTTAGGGTTTAAACGCATCACAAAGCGATCCTTGTGAAAAAAGGTCAAAACAAAACAAACAAAAAAAAATTCTGCTTTTAGAGAAGTAAAACATATCCCCAACTCATCAGCTTACCTTTGTAAATCATTACCGGATCAGAACTTGGCTGGTGAAAAGACAGCATAAAGGAAAAGCTGCAAAGACATCACAAGATCACTCACACAAGGTTGGATTCCAGAGCAAAGGAGACCTCTATGGACAGAATTATAGATTACAATCCCACATAGGAGATGAAGATAAATAAATCCGCAATCAATTCTCCCACACGATGCATATCAATCAGTGTGAATCCTTTTCAGCAACCTTTCAGTCATCTTTCATAAAGTCATTTTAATAAGGTGAGGATCTCTCTAGAAGAGATATTACAGGAACGTCCAGAAATATATGAGAATGTCCTTCATGCTCAAAGGACAAAATTAAAATGATGCATAATCATTTAGTTATGATGCAGTGGCTCCAAAGAGGAACTTTGGAGAAAATGAGGGAATGTCTCCACTGATATCACAGATCTTAGCTTCACTTACAACCATGTAACGTTCTTGACTGGACAAAGAGTTCTTCCACTTTCACAATGGAAGGTATGAAACTGCAGTTGTACTTGTTGCATTCATTCATTCTTTATACTGCTTATCTTGTGCCTATCGCAGACGGGGTACACCCTGGACAGGGTGCCAATCCATCGCACAATCAAGAGCAACTAATGCACACACACTAACACGCACTCATTCACACACTACGGGCAATTTGGGAACTTCCACAAACCTAATCTGCAGGTCTTTGGAGCATGGCAGGAAACGTACTGTACGTACCCGCGGGAAACCAACCAAACTCCATGCACACAGCTCCGAGGGTGGAATGGAACCCTCGACCCGTGAGATGCAAGGCCACCGTGCGAACCACTACACCGGGAGGTGCAACAAAGGGCAAATATTTTGTAGCTTTAACAATCTTCATGCACTTGGCAATAGAGTAGAACAAAGTAAACCTTTAGAGATAATTCAATATGAGTAATTTCAGTTTGAGAACTGATATCTTTAAATAGAGATAACACAGATCTGATAGGCAGAAAAAGAAAAAGGTGGAAAAAAAAGGAAAAGAAAAGAAAAATTAATATCAAAGAGGGAAAAAAAGATGTGATCCTGTAACAAACGAAAAAAAAAAGTCTTTATCTAAGTCATGTTTTATCTATGTATTTGTTGCTGTATTTTATTGGTTTAATACAATAAGAAGATGTAAGCTTTAATGGTTTTAATCAACCCTAGACATAAAAGTGCACTAGAGCACCATTATACCTGCACAATACATATTGACCATTATACATCATTTAAAGTCTGAATCATTTATTACTGGAGAATAAAACTCGACAACTAGTGTGGTACCCATGTCTGATACAGCTGATGGCTTATTGCGACATAAATCTGGAAAACACATGTTCGGATTGAGCCAGTACAACTGGTTTGCTTATAAATATCTTGTTATGAGCCAGAATCGTATCATCTCCTACCATCTGTCATCGTGATTTTCAGAAAGAAAAAAAAAAAAAAAAAGACATATTTTGTGAAAATGCCCACTTTGTACAAGAATTCCAGATTGTAAAAACTGTGCATGTATGAAAAATGTTATAATTCACATTACTTCACCAAATGTTGCTAAATCAAAGGCAAATAAAATCATATATGCAAATGAGATGAGTAGTTCTTTTCTTTCTCTTAAGAATAACTGAGTGTCATGCATACTGGTAATCTAAACTGTGCATGCACAACACTGTGAAAACGTGAGAACAGGAGAGACATAGCACCACATCATGCATCAAATCATTTTTCCTTAAACATTCTCACAAAATGCTGTATAAATAATGATTTTAAATTAGAAAAAAAAAGGGATGAAAAGAGGGAGGCTTGAACAGATGTTTCTTAAAGGATACAAATGTTTCCCAGGCGCTCTTTGAATTGGTCATGAGAAATAAAACTGATGGGGCATCATCAAACTGAAGCGCCTTCAAAGACGACGCTCATGAACAAACAGTGTTGATGTTCGTGAGTCATTATAGGACAATATCAGCATCATGTCCGAATCGATTCCGATTAGTGTGATACGCCGAGACGAGTATACGATCTAGATTAAGCAGATCAGATGATGGTCGGATCGGTAAGCAGATCAGATGTCGGGGCGGACATCATCTGCTCATCTGCGTCATCTTTATTCACACACAAATGTATAAACTGAAAGTCTTGAAGCTGGAAAAGTCGATCTTCCGAGTGCCAGAAAAATTGTGTAAATCTGCACACAAGTGGACATGGCTACAGATCTCCATGTTGTCTCTTTTTAATGTATTAATAAATAAGAACAAAAGTGAAAAAACACCAAAACACACTCAAGTCAATGTGAGGGACGTTATTCCTTCCTGGTGGAGGAGGCTGGGATTTTTTGGGTTTATGGGATTCTGCCTGGGGGTCATTAAGCTTGCACAACCATGTCCTTATGCTATATTTAAACCTGAGAATAAATATTGTAATCACTCACAGGCCAGCATTGCTTTAGTGGCATTTTATTGACTACAGATGCGCTTGTGTCTGAAACTCTTCAGAGGAATTGAGATGTTCCATCTCTGGTTACATCACAGCACCTCATTTTCTGAGATTTCTGAGTTTTCGTTTAGGATTTTCTGCCTGAAACAGAAAAAAACTTTGATGCCTATGCTGAGTTATAGCAGTTAAGACTTATAATAACTAGGCACGTTCAAAGCAAACTGGGACGTTTGATTGTGCAGAATAACAGAATGTAGTTATAAAAAGTTATATAACACTTATAATTCAATTAATAGAAACGAATGTTCTTCCTTTCCTTTAATGGAGAAAAGATTGCCTTCTTTGATCACCAGAGGTGTTCTGTTTGTGCAGCACGGACCATGTACTGCCCACCTACACCACTTGCACATTATAAGAACTCGGCTGGGAGTTATGGCCGCGTCCCTCGTACAGTCCTGACCTCTCTCCATGTGATTTCCACATGAATGGACTATTAACGGAGCTCCTGGGAGGCCAACATTTCAGACATGAAGCGGACAGGCTGATCACGGCTCTGGTGTTCTGAGAAAACTTTCTACCTTGATGATGTACAAGCACTAGTGAAAAAGTGCTCCGTTATTCTGCACAATCAAAAGTCCCAGTTTGACTTGAACACCCCTCGTATTAGCGTCCCTAAAAGATAATGGATTAAGATACGTGTTAAAGGCAGTTCTATGCCATGATATTAACTTGTTGTTAACTAGTTACAAAATTAAAAATAAATAAACAAATAAATAAATAAATGAAAAACACTACTTAGACAAAGTACTTCTGAATATGGAAAAGCAAATACAGTATTGACATATAGTAAATATTTTTCTTATTTTAACAACAAACAGTGAAGCAAGCATCTTTATAGAAATATATATGTTTTTTATCCATAATGAACAATGAACAAAAAAACTCGCTAAGAAGATGAGGAAGAAACCATTACACTCTACTTAGTTTAAAAAATAAATAATAATAATAATTAATTAGTAAAAAAAGAAAAAAAAAAAAAAGCTCAACCCTGAAACATTGTTCATTAACTTTTTTTATTTCTCAATTGTGAAAAACTAGCTCAGGTTCTTTATAAAAAAAAATAATATTAAGAAAAAACCTTAATAGTTGTCATGTTTTATATACTCAATTGTGTCTGGATTAATGCACATACTAGCATGCTGTAATTTATTATATTATGTCAACTACCTTTTTTATTTTAGCCCTAGCAGGTTTCTGGGCCACAAAATTACAGGCCTGGGCGACACACTGGTGGTCTGGCTAGTAAATTTATGATTAGTTTAGCCCTGTCTTAGACTTGTTTCTGGCTAGTTGCAAAAAATTGAACCGCAAGGTTATCATATTTCACTGCACTTGTAAGACATTTAGATAAAAGTTTGCTGGGTTAATAAATGTAAAGATAAACCGACACGTGTTAACATTCCCCTTTGCATCCAATAAAGCCTTGCTGCCTCACGGAATGGTTTCGAAGCAGGGAATTTCAGAAGATCAGAAAACCCCTTTCTTCCTACTTTTCCATTCCAAAGATTCTCTTCACACACCTCTAATTTAATGTGAACACTTTTGAACGAGCAACAGGAGAAGTGGGGGGGCTTTCAGGGTGAGAAGGTGCCAGAAGTCATTATAGCCATCAGACAAGAAGGAGAGAAAAAAAAAATGGAGGAGGACCTGCTGACTGGCTGTCGAGGGACTCCACCTGTACCTCATCATGAAGCAGGCGTGCACAGTTGTGCTAGTCAGCACCAGCGCCCAGAATCATTAAAACAGTGTTCTCAACTATCCAGTAAGGGTGGGGTTGGAAGGTGAACCAAAGGCTAAAGGATGCAGAGCAGACTAGACAAGAACTCCAAAAAAAAAACCGTTAGCAAGAGAAAGGCCACCACAGGCCTTGGAAGCAGAGAGTCAAGTGTGGGGTTAGCACATGCTGAACATGCGCTGACATTTATGGCACCATGAAGACACACAAAGTCTACATTCATAGCATGGTTTCACCATTTCCTTCACTCTATTTCCCCTTCTTGGGACACTGGAAACACCTGGGGAATGTCCAGATATATAAATGTCCTTACACAAGGAGGTGTGAATAAATAATTCCATATCGTAGCGCTATATGCTATATATCAACTGCTGCTTTCAACTCGTCTCACACAATCAGGTGTTTCCTTTGGAGAAGAAGGAACACGGCTCTGGAAAGAAGGGTCATTAGAAGTTAATGGTGCTGGAATGGGCCAATTTTCAATCACGTGTTTACAGCCGCAGTGGCATTTGTGAAACCCATTGACGCTTTAGGGTCATGTTGTAATCTTAGTCATATTTATTCTAGTTTTACAAACATACCAGAGACAAAATGGCTTTTATATGCCCAGTGGACATGACCTCAGTTTCTGCACATTCGAAATCTCCTGCCAAGTCTTGCTTTTTCCTTGTTCTGATATAACTGACTCAAGATTTAAAATAAATAAATTAAAAAATTAAATAAAAGTCAGGATGTTTCGCGGATGAGGTTACACACTTTGGCAGATTCTGTCGGCCATTAATTAAAAACACCAAACCAATATGTTTCCTTGTGTCAGCATTACTTCATTTTTTCCAACCTTTACTCACACCGCAAATGCTTCACTGAATAAAAATAAGTCAAAAAAACATCACCAATCAGCCATAACATCAACACCACCGCCAGGTGAACTGGACAACATTGATCACAAACTATACGCAAGGCTCACCCATGTCCGAACACCTAGTGCACCGCAGCCTGCGATGCACCGGGCCCAACAAATAAGTCCGATCCCCAGTGTCCCCACCCACAGCACCCAAAGAATCCGCTGTTAACGTCTGGTGCCAGACACCACAGCACATCCCCACTGGCCCCGCAGAGCCCAGACCCCATCTGTCCCGGTGTCACAAGAAGAACCCAAAGACGGTTTAATGTTACGGCTGATCAGTGTATATTTTTTCTTCATGCTAATGGAAGCATACATAGCAAAATTCTTTCAATCAAAAATCTTACATTAACAGTAACAAACTTGCATATTGCTCTGAGAGTTTGCCACCATTTGGTTAAGTGTGGACATGGTTTCTAAGACCAGGAGCAGTATAAAGATTCCTGGTCTTCCTGAAAATGCAGGTCTGGGGCTCACTTCCACCGAACCGTAGTGCATCCCACATCAGATGTGGATAGTATCGGCTCTCAGTAGTGCATGCCGAGAAAAGTGATTGATTCAACTTTCAAGTTCCATGATGGCATGGAGGAGATGGAATGCACTGACATCTAAAATCATACTTGCATAGAACTGGAGTACTGTAATTAGCTTATGCTGTCATTCAGGTCTGTCCTGGATGGTCTAAAAGGCTCTAAAATTCTATGAAAGCGACTACTTGCTTGGAAGTATTCCTGCACAATAATAACATGACAGGGATTCAAAAGTGCTGTTATTCATGGCTTGAGCATTGGTACAAAACAACAACAACAAAACATTTGTGCACATAGTGCCACTTTGGAGAATGTACACAAAAGTGGCATATGGAATCAGGTAACCAACACACAGTTTGGAAGGGATACTTCAAAACAATCGCAAACCTGTTCTCTGACAGGAATTGAGAATTAGTCCCGAGTGTGGACCAGGGAATGGACCTTGGGAACTGGGCAGCATAACAGCTCCGTGGAGTAGATCAATCCTGACCATTGAGTCAACCCTGAATTTCTATCTAGGGTTTTTCTGATTTCTTTAACATGGCCACAAGAAATTGCCCCTTGTGTACGTTGCGCCCTAGGTTGAACTGGAATTCCATCTAGGATGCATTCCTTCACCCCGTACCAGGTAAAAAGGTACAAGACCCAAGCTGTTCTAAAAATCCCCATCAACACCACAATGGCGTCAATGATCTCATAGTAGAAAAACATCCAGCCTATTGGATGAAAGTCTAAAGGAGTAATTGGCTGTGCTCTGTTCCCTGTCAATCAACGCCAGACTCATCCATCATTAGACATCTGTGAGAGCAGAAATGATTACAAATACTGTACATTCTAGTGAAAACTAGCATTGGTAGCTCGGTAGCAAGCATCTCAACTGCCATGTGGAAGACCTACTGTAGGTACGATTCCCAGCAAATGTCCAAACGCAGCCATTGGATTGGATGCAGTGCCGGTCCTAATCCCAGATAAAAAGAAGAGGATTGCGTCAGGAACGGCATCTGGCATAAAACATGTGCCAAGTTGCGTGTGCAGATTGCGAAGGCTTTTTTCATATACTGCTAAGAAGCTGATGTCAGAGCAAAGGATCAGCCTTGATGCAGAACCCCTGGAGGAGATACAATTAAGAGCTTGCGTAAAGAAACATCACTGGTTGCCTGGTCGTGCCGGGGTACTCTAATCAAGACCGACCAACCAACGCTGGCCAAAAATCCTGATGGGACTTGAAACCCCCAATTCCCGAGCTGACGCCTTATCCATTACGCCATTGGAGTTTTGAATTCAGTGCTTCTTGACATAATATGAGCAGCAGTTCAAAAGGTTAATAGGATGGAATTGGCAAATGACATTTTTTTTGGGGAAAAAAAAAAAAAAAAAAAGAATATCCCTTATTCCCCCTAGTACGCATTGGTGACGTTTACATTATGAGAGCTAAGGAGACAATGATGAAGTAAAGTCTGGGAATACATCATAGCAGTTCAAACTGAAAGAACCAGAAGTATGAATGGAGCTCCCTGAGGCAGAAGGATCAGGGACTACACCAGCTGTTCCTTGTCAGAAATACGTCAAAAACAATTGCAAATAACATTTGTCTACAAACTCATTCTCTCTCTCCTCTCCTCTTCTATTTTTGCTACTTTTGCTGTCTTGCTGGCTGCTGACATTATGGATTATGGGATTTGCAGAATTATGAATGGTGCATGTACGTACTTGCATGTAGTTTTTGACGTAAGAAAAGTGTATAATTATTGATATGGTGGTGTTTTATATAAACAGTTTATTTAGAATTTATGGAAGGAGTCTCCAGTGTCGGCGCTTTATGGCATTACAGTAATAAGCCAGGAATTCAGCATAGAAAAGAGAGAGCATTTACGTCAAGAGAGAGAAAAAGCAGGATAGTGACGAAGTAACATTACAGCCGTTTAACCTTAAGGAAGTTTTATGATCCATAGCATTAATTTAAACAAACAGACAAACGAGTAAATATCCTGCATGTCAAGATTCAAATTTTTGTGGTGGCGTGAGAAAGACATCTCCTTTATAAAATAATAAATACATCTCCTATAATGGCCAAAATATCCTAAAAGGTTTTTCGTTTTGTCTCAAGGTTAGTCTAAGAGACAGAAAATAACTATTTCACTTTCATACTGTATATAGAGCCCACAAATGTTCCTTACTGTATGAATGATGAAGCGCCATATCATTGTTTAACTATTAACTTAATTAATTACACTCCCCCATTTATGTGTGAAAATAATTCCTCATGCTTCCACTCTTTAAAATTTGATTCCTTGAATATGACCGTGCCATAAGGGAAGAAAAAAAAAATCCAATGATGGTGTAACCTGGTCATTCAGTACATGCAGGAATTCAGTATAAAGCTGACTTAATTTTATTGCTACATAACCTGAGCAACTGTAGCAACCACAGATCCCTTCTTACCCTGATGCGCTCATCGCTCTAAAATAGAGTCAATCTTTACTCATCCGATCACTTGACATGTTTCTATTGCTCCAAAGACCAATCTTATGATCCTAGCAAATTCGGTGTGTGGAAGTGCTCTTACTTTCATCATTAAACATAGCTTTGATTTCTACTGTTGGTTTTTGCAATGTACCTTCACCATGCGTTTAAGTAATCCTGTTTTTTTTTTTTTTTTGCACTACTGACAGTTCAGTAATTTCCTTCCAGCTTTTAATCATGCATTAGACCGTTCTTAACCCAATATCAGTAATCTCTGAAGTTGTTCTCTTTGCGTCAGGCAGTTGGACAACAGACAACAAACGCAGCACCATTCCTGGGATTTTTAATTACATTCTATCAAACTGAGTAACTGAAAAGTTTAACAGGACATATAACAAATACTTCACATCATCAAGCATCAAACTTGTGGATTCCTCATAACCTCAGGCTTATATCTCTTGAACACCAGCTGATTTCATTTAGTGACTTCTCATCCAAATTGAATCTGACCGGTGGGTGGGATGGATTGAAATGTTTACAAGGGATGATTTTCCATTCAGAGCTTCTTCCCTAGACACCTCATCCAAAAAGTCCCTGTCAGATCGTATTAAGAGTGATTTATCATCTCAAAGCATGTTTAATTATATAACGATATTTCAAACAAAAGGACTTTGTACCCAACATGTGCAAATATAAATTTCATAAAAGAAACATTATGACAACTTATAATGGTTCAATCACGGCATATCTAAAAGGCAGTCAAGCATAAATGAATGTAGTGCTTCATCAAATAGTTCTAACCCTAGAAAAAACACACAAATGGTGACACTATTACACAATACTATGCATTACTCTGCCCTAACACAAAGTTAAGCATCTGGTTGACAATTTAAAAAAAAATAAATAAAAAAATAACCATTTCTCACAGATAAACACACAAACTCTCACGCTGTAAGGTCATGCCCTCAAAAATCCTTTTATCATATATAGAAAAGAATTCTTGTCAGCTTTACACACCCCTTTCCTTCTAAAATATGTAAGCTTCCTCCTTTAATTTGTCTATTGTTGTTAGGTCTGGATGGGAAGTGGGTTATACAGTACATGTGTAAAAGACCTCGGTTCCACCTGGAATTTATCATATAAAACTATATTTATTGTACTTCTAAGATACTCCCCACCCTGGGTTGTCAGTCTGACGCACGATTATCATTCACACACTACAGACAATTTGGGAACGCCAATTAGCCCAACCTGCATGTCTTGAAACTGGAGGAAACCCACCAAGCACGGGGGAAAATGCAGAACAAAATCAAACCTCGACCTTGGAGGTTCAAGGTCAACAACAACAACAACAACAACAACAACAACATAATCTTTCAGTAATTGTGACCTTGAATCCCAGCAGTGCCACAATCATTTTTGGACAGAAATCCAAAAGAGCAAACCTGGCTGTGCACAGGTGGGACATATTCTCTCATGAATATATCTCATGGTGTAGGTGTCTGTAAACTCATGGATATGGAGGAGAACTGTGGATAACAGTTTCCTTTGAGTGTGTTACTCAGACATGTAATGCAGCATGAGCAGCAGCTGGCTTCATATGTCATGGAGGAAGCATGTTGGACTTGACTGTACCTGTGATCAAGGGTTACTGCTGAATGGTAGAGGAAAGCTTGTCTGCTTGGGGGGGTGGCCAAGCCCAAATGAGAAGAAATCCTAAATTTCATGCATTTAACGATTTTTAAACGAGTCAAAGGATGTTTGGCCTGGAAAGAAATTCAGCACGTCGGAACGTCAAAACCAGTGACCAATACTACAATATCAGCTGTTTAAGGATTCCGTTGAATCGCACCAGGAATTTCTGCAGCCTTTTATTTTTGTAATGCATTCACCAAAGTGTCCACTTTAAGCCAAGACCCATGACTACAAAGAATAATCTTTAAAGAAAAGCATCCACTATAAAGCCCTTAAAGCAGATTAACTAGAGCTTATTTTGGCTGTGGGAAGAGAAATATGATAGGGATTACAACTGTCATCTGAACACTAGACAGGTATTTACGTGGGACTGCTGAGTAAAACCTCCTGCACTCACAAACCCATATATCAGAGTCTGATCAATCTGTCTGTCTTTCCTCTTGTGAATCTCTCATCTGCAACCGAACCCATAATACTTTACTACTGATACTGACACCAACTGAAAATCCAGAGCTAGAGGCACATTAAAAGCTCTCAAAGCTTCCAGGAGCAAAGGCCGTCTTCAAAGACACCCCCTGCTTGTTTTCTGATCTTGATCATTCTTAATAATTACGAGTACGGGAGTGGAAAGGGGAGGTTGCAGTCCTGAATGTTGGAATAACAAAACTTTTTTAAGAGACTCAAACTGATTAAGTAACAAAACATAAAATCATTGTTTTCACAGGAGCTCAAGTTCACCCAAAATGGATCCGGGCCTGGATCAGTGGCCAAGAAATGACTACTGTAAGGAAACTCATAGTCCACTGCATGCCAAAAAAAAAAAAAAAAAATGCACATTCTAATATTTCATTGTATTGACTTTAGCTTTGATTACAGCATGCATTTGCCATGACATTGTTTCAACACACTTAACCATGTCATAACATTTTGTATGTATTCATTTTCGGCCGACTTCTTGTACTGATGACGGGAGAGTCAAACCACCCCATAATGTTTTCTCCAGCATGTCCCAAAACTTTCAATGGGCTTAAGGTCAGAAATCTGTGGTAGGCAATATGTGTTTGAATATAATTAGCTACAGTATGCTGTCAGAACCATTCTTCCAAAATTTAACCCTGATCATCCTAAAATATGTCTGTGCCATGAGCGGGATACAAATCTATTGATGTGAATGTGGTCTCCAGAGGCTTGTACAATAGGCTCTATGCATGACTTGCGCTTGGAAGCATGATGCGCTTCCTTTCTTACCCTGACATGCGAATTACTCTGGAATACTCTGGGTCCGTCTGAACACGACCTTCTTCTATTTCTCAAACATCCAATCTTTATGCTCCCCAGCAAATTGAAGCCTTCTCTCAATTAGCTGTACTAACTATGGACTTTATGACCATATGCAGAAATTTAGTCCCATGCCATTACGATGTCATCGTCGTCATCATCGTCGATACCACTTTATCCTGTACACAGGGTCGTGAGGGGTACAGGGGCATGTGGGGTACACCCTGGCCTTAGATTAAGCTAGCCAAAGAGCCTAATCTGCATTTCTTTGGACTGGGGGAGGAAACCAGAGCACAAGGTGGAAACCCACCAAGCATGAGGAGAACATGCAGACTCCATGCACACAGACCTGAAGTGGGAATCGAACCCGAACCCTTGGAGGTGCAAGGCGACTATGCCACCATGTCCCCATTACATTACTTTCTCCAATGAGAAGCTGATATTTCTACTGTTGCTTTTTACGATGCAACTTCACTACATGTTGAGGTGATCGCCATTCACAATTTTTTTTTTCCCTGACCACATTTCTTCCATGAACTTGACAACTCTTCCATTACAAAATCGCATTGTACAGTTGTTTCCTTTGCTTGATTTGACTCTTCTGAGATGCAGTGCCATCTTTTTCGCAACCACAGGATTCCGACATGGCTGATTAAGAAATGAGAAGCTACACACTGCATCAGTTAGGGCTAGAAAAAAAAAATAGTTGCCAGCTGAAACCTATTAATCACTGCTGCAATTATCCAATCAAAGGCTCTTAAGTATTTTGGTATGTAAATATAAATGGTGACTTTGTTTTCGGCCGGTCAGTACAGTTCTCATTGAGGCATGCATTTTCACATTTGGAGAATATGCTTTAGGATGCAGCCATAAAGATATCTGGACAGATCTGAAAGTGAGCCAGGCCTTCTTGCCTGACATCAGTGCTTGACTATATTTATGCTCCTGAAAACTTTGTTAGACGAGAATAATTTTTCATTATATATTTAAGAATGTCGATAACTAGGTAGCTAGCCCACTGTACAGAACATAGTACATTATGTTAGACACTTCCTTTAATCCTAGTCAATTAGGAATCTCCCTCCCCCTAAACACAATATGGAACTGGTAGAGCCATATTAAATGGACTTGTTTTTATTGGTTCAAATAAGTTTTGCTACATTACTGAACCATGCAGCTTCTTTAAAGAAATGTAGTGAAACCAAAAAGTAGTCAAGTTGACATGTCTTCCAGACAACTAGCTCTGGATGACTGAGAATCTTCAGACATCGGACTGGAAGCACACTTCCTTATGGGTTTCATTTTCCCTCATCATTAAAAGCTAATACATTTATAAGATCCAATAAATAGTTGAAAGTAATCAAAAAGTGGGAAAAACTTCTTTTAACGAATTGACATTGGTCATTTAAATTGCACATGCATCTCTTCTTCTATACAAAGGTGCTCCTCAAAATAGTCTCTTGTCAAAAGTGATGCATTTGCACCACGACGGAGAAGGGGCAAGAACATACACCATGGGCAAGAACAATTTGTATAGATGGATGAATTAGTTTAAAGAAGTGGAACGCAGCACTGAAGACAAGCCAGACTACGACAAAGGGGATTTCCGAATGGCTTGTAACTGAGACTATGTTGAGTAGTACCTTTGTATAGAGGGAGACTTGTTGACTCATGACCAACATGTGCAATTTGAGCAACCTTGGTCAGTTAATGAAAGACGTTCTGGCCACTTTTGCAGTACTTCAGTGCAGCCCTCATACAAATGTATCGCATCTGTTGAAATTTGGTAGCCCTTGTAACATGTTTAAATGCTTGCTTGTTGGGACGTCTGTATGCATTAGAAAGTCCATGAGAGCCCAGATGAATCCCTCTGCTTGCTAACTGTTGTTGGAAAAATCTGCTGTGAGACACCAAGGTCAGTAATTATCTGTTATTGTGAGCAGCTGGATAAAAGTTCCTCTCCCATCAGCCAGAGACAAAGCCAAAGAGTAAGGCAGCAAACCCGAAGCTTTAAGATATTTGGCAGCCCTTCAAAGTGTTATTATTTGTTTGCTAATTGTGCTCAGTTTTCATTTCGACTATAGATAATAGGTGCCTCACATGTCTGAATGCTGCATTTAGTGTAAAAACAAGCAAGATTTAGGAGAAATTGCTTTAAATACGAAGCTATTAATTCAGGCAAATTAACAGAGGGGAGGAATAAGAATCAGAAAATTCTCTCCAAATGTTGAACAGAGAAGAAAAATGGACCAAGTAATTCCCAGGTTAGAATTTATATAGATGGGTCAGAGTTGAAACAAGATTCAGGAAAAAGTTGAGATAATTACTCTAATAGAAAGTGAAACGAATAAATTAATCAGAGAGAATAAACAAAAGGTCCCCCCCCTTCCGACGCGCACACGCGCACACACACACACACACACACACACACACACACACACACACACACACACACACACACACACTTAAAAGCAATAGCGTCTTTCTATTAACTACTGAAGCACACAGATTCTTCTTTTTATTTACGAGAATGCATAATATTTTCACATCTTCTAGCTATTATAATCAAGTCCAGCATCTGTAGCTGGCACCTGATGCAACGATGCGTTGGAAACACTCATTAATAATATTAATATTTATAATCTGTGTGGACCGGATCCTGATGTGCAGCTTGCAGCAAAGATAATCGATAACCGGCTCATTTGTAAACAACCGCTGGCTTTAAAAAGACAAGATGATCAGAAGAGAGAAAAAGAGCGAGAGAGAGAGAGAGAGAGAGAAGGAAAAAAACAACAACTCCATGAAAACATCCACCGTACATGCAGACCAAAACAGAGCCTCATGCTAAAATTTATGGGATGAGAAACATGAGCAAAGTGATACTCTGTGTATGCTGTTTAACACAAACTTTTAGGAAACATAATTCTTTCAAGCTAGACAAAAGAATATAATTGCAAAAATAACCAAGCATTAGGGAAGTTATTGTTGGATGTGAACAAGTTTCACAAAGAGCCTTTAATGTTTACACGTTGGAAGCTGAAACCGTTCGCCGGTTTGTGAGAAGAAGAAGGCAGGACGCTGGGTTTCGTCAAACGCAATGCGGAATTGATGAGATGGGAAAGTTAAAATGGGATACAAAATCAAGATAAATGAATTATCCTGAATCCCAACAGGCTTTAATGTGATGAAGAAAGGAAAAACAAAAGCTCAAAAACCAGCGAGCCTTCTTCATTCCAGGAAATATCTTTAACTCAAAACTCCAGAGTTTATTTCTCTCCTGAGTGAACACAAAGCTGTGGTTTGGTGTTATTTCTTTCTTCTTCTTTTTTTTTTTTGAGTGCCACATGTTTGTAGGAAAAAGAAAATAGGTATAAATGTGAACTGAATATCATTACGTTTGTAAAATTATGAACATTTATTATAGCTTATACTTGGAATCTCTGGACAATAGGGGAAAATAGGAGAAAAGGGGAAAACTAATGCATTGCTTTCCTTTATACAACAGTCATGTAGTTCTGATTGGACAAGAGGAATTCCATGAGTGCTGTTGTAGAGCATACGAGGCGTGAAAAAGTTTCGAAATTTGCGCATCACAGATCCGGTTGTTTCGCCATACAGTACAGCTATTGACGGTATTGACGGTCTGGCCCCTGGTGACGGCGCATGTTCAAATCGCATGTTCGCTATTGACGGTCTGGCCCCAAGTGACGAATTCTCTGTGCACAATGCTGAGAATGTTGAAAAAGACGATGAGCATGCACTTGGTCGAGCTGCGAACCTGCCTTGCCTTTTTCGGTCGTGGGTGATGGGCTTTTCCACTGTGAAGACTGTTTCTTCTTCTTCTCAGGGTCATACCCATGAACCGAAATTTCGTCACCGGTAACGATTCTCGACGTGAAGGACGGGTCATCCACGGCACGATCACGGAATTCTTGGCAGGCTTCGACGTGATGTTTCTTCGGCTCCTGGGTCAGCAGCCTGGGGATGAACTTGGCAGCAACACGGCGCATGTTCAAATCGCACATGAGGATTGCGTGGATTGTCCTGTATGACACACAGACAATGGCAGCAGTGTTGTGGATTGTTCTCCAACAATCATCATGCACAGGTTGTTTTCGACATTTCTGGGGGTTGAGCCTGTTGAAGGTGTTCCTGATCTCTTGTCGTCTTCCAGTGATGTTCGTCTGCTCTTGAAGTACGCGTGACACTCAAAACACCGCGAAATAACTCATTGCAGAATTGCCATAAAAATGTTGAGTCATGTCAACTGTCTCGGTGGCAGATTTGCCCAGTTTCAAGCAGAATTGCACGTTGGCTCTTTGCTCTAACTTGCTGTCCAATATGAAATCGCAGACGGTCAGAATAGCACCAAATGCACAACTCCGGATGTACACAGGACGATGTCTTTTGGCACACTGACTTATGAAGGCCGGTGCTCCCTGTGACTGTGCTGCCACCTGTTGGCATGTTACAAAACTAGTTTCAACTTTTTGATTACCACCTTGTAACAGCACACCGATGTTTAACCATTTGTATCACTAAGCTTTAAGTGTGTTCTAATAACCATGAACCTATAAATAAGGGCTCTACAAGGACATCACATCCGTGCTGATATTGACTACAACAGCAGTTCCCATCATGTGCTTACTTGTAGCACCAATTACCTTGCCTGTAACTGAATGCATAAAACAGACAGCACGGTGGACTTATAGCTCCAGAATTTTCACTTCTTCTACTCATGCCCATGATGGTTTCCTCTGGGTTCTGTGGTTTCCTCAAAACACCCAAAACATGAACACTGCTCCATGCAAGAGGACTGGTTCTAAATTGCCCTTAGGGGTAAATCTGTAAAAAGTAAATATTAAAAATAGATGCCATTACAATCACATCTTCACACATGCATTTTAAAAAGCTTTAAAGCTTTTTTTTTTTTTAAAGCTTTTTTTATTTTTATTCACAGCCAATATTTTTATATTCAATACAACAATGATACCTGACCTACAGATCCAAATACCAACAAAAATAATAGATCAGTAAAACAGGACAGAACAGCAGCCAATAGCGGAAGAAACCGTAGTATAATCCAGAGAATGGATCAAGCATACCAAAACTGTTACCCATGGCAAATGACCCAGCAAGACACAGTGCTTGGAAGAACAAAGAACCTGGGCTACCCCTGGAGTCAACTGGAAGGAGAAACCCAGAAGAGAAATGGCTTGTGGATTCTCTGTCAGCCTCCCCTGGAGGACGAGGAGTCCATTACATAAAAATGAAAAATGGTGACCTCCTGAGGACATCTGCCCTTGTGGCCCTGGGTGATGGAGTTTAAAAAGGGAGGATTTTTATTAATAGCTCCTACCTGCAACCATGCCTCATTTCTCAGGCCAAATATGAACAAAAGCAAAATCTGTAAAAATCAGGAAATTTTCTGTGAACTCCTGTTTGTGGAAAAAAAAAAATTCATATCCACCCTCATTTCTCCATATTAAATTAAACAATGGAGATTAAATTAATGACATTTAGTGAATAAAGATACAATGTAAAAAAACAACCTCAGCAGCGACCTCATTTCCCCTCTCGTCTGTTCCAACCACTCAGCGTTCAGAATCACCAGTATACTAATATATAATCTGTTGCCATCTGCACCGGTTTCTCACTGGTTCATGCCTTAATTTAGATATTTTTTTATGCTTGAATGATTCATAGGTCACTGTGTGGCTTAACCAACAAAAACCACTGGTGAACCTGCTCAGGTACAGGGACTGGACTGAAAACTCCTCAAGACTACATGGGGAAAAAATACAAGAAAATCTGGCTCTTTGGAAACAAAATATGAAAAAAAAAAATCGGGGTTGTTTTAGACCTGTATTCCTCCTGTATTCAGGGTTGCAAGGGGGCCTGGAGCCTATCCCAGGAAGCTTAGGACATGGTGCCAATCCTGGACAGGGTGCCAATCCATTGCAGGGCACACACACATACTGTACACTCACTCACACACCACGGGCAATTTGGCAAATGTGCTGGTCTTTGGACTGTGGCAGGAAACCCACCAAGCACGGGGAGAACATGCAAACTCCATGCAAACAGAGCCTGGCCGGGAATCGAACCTGAACCCTGGAGGTGCAAGGCGACAGTGCTAACCACTATACCCCCTCATCCGGACTCACACGTCAAAAAAACAAACAAACAAAAAAAAAACAGCCTACATATTTGTTTCAATCACACAATTTAGCTGTGATGTGAAAAGAAAATAATTCCACTCTATACAGTATGTGACAAATATTTAGCAAATTGTATTACAGTACTCAACATACAGTACATGTGCATGAAGAAAATCACCTTAACTGAAATTTTGTAATCCTCCGAAGTCCCGTGCTTGGTTTAACCTAAGGAAACTTTTACACACGTTTACTGAAAGAATGATGATACCCAGTGTGTTGCAGTATTGAGCAGCTCTTCATATTGCACCCAGCCCCTACATACTGTAGAAGCACCGGGTGACACAGGATGCAAACAAGCCAAAAGTCCTGATCTGGAAGAAGGCAAATCTTGAATAATACTTAAGTTCAGGGACAACACTTTATCACTGCTGGCTTCAGAGAGAGGACACGCACATGAGTTATGAAGGAAGCACATTGAGTTATAGGCTGTCTCTAGCACAGGAACTGATCTGACTTATAGTGGGATTTCAAAAGTGTCAAGTTACCCCGCATGCTATTTCAGAACAAGGTTCCTAAAAAATGGCAACATTTTATGCTCAGAGTTACAGTCTGAGTTTTTTTTTTTTTTTTCTTTTTCATTATGGAGCATAATGATACCCCAGTAGATCAATAAATCAAGCCTACTGCTTTTTAGGAAAATGACAACCGAGCCTGCATGCATTATTTATTTATTTATTTATTTATTTATTTATTTATTTATTTTTCTGGATTCATCTTTATCTGTGGTCCTGCGACAGTTTTAGCCTCCTCCATCTTTCGGTCATTTCTGCATCTGGTTTTCTTTCTGCCACTGGTGTTGTTCCTACTCTGGACCATCGTCTCAGCTTGATCTTCACGTTCGCTGGATAATTTCCTCCAGGGCAGGTTTGGATCAGACCCTAACAGATCTTCACCAGATGCAGTCATTACTGGCAGCTGACAGAATTTTCCTGGGTGTTTCTCGGGATACATCCGCCTAATCTGACACAGACTGCGTTATATGGCATTCGTCTAAAAGAAACGCTGCTTTATCTTCTAATCTTAAATGTTGCAGTAATCAGAGCTTTAGTCAAAACAGAAACACTGCTGTACCGTGATATGACGTGAATACAGGGTTGTCGGAGTATTGCTTCCGGTACTTTCTGTACTTGCACAGTTTGATCTCAACCATTGTCTTAACTCCATCCCGGGGGGGTTTAAGATACCAGCATGACTTACCTGTGCCAACTTCTCCTTATTATACATCAGGGCTGTTGAAGTCTCGTATCCAATTGTTCAGATGGTGATTCAGTGTCTTTAACATGAGCGACAGTAATTTATAATCAACACTCATTTTAACATAGTATCAAAATGTAAGGAGACTCCAGTACAAGACTTTTCACAAAACTTTAATGTAAAGCTAAAAAAAAAAAAAAAGAGGTTCAATACCAACTTACACCTTGTCATCACTGGGAAACTGCTGCGACATGAGTAAGTGGTAATTACTCTAACATGTCATTGATTACTTTCCTATAACAGCACACCTGGTTACATTTTCTTCCTTACTTCATAAATAAAGAGTCTTGTGGAATTTTCACAGCTTGCTGATTTTGGGTAAACATCCTCCAGAGACTAGATTAAATCATGTTACACTTTCATCCTGGATAGTAACCTTTTTTCTAACTGACTCATCTTGGTTACTGTTTCCTCCCATATAACAGTAAATACTGTATAGTTCAACACTTTGCAGAAAAAAAAAAACAAGAGTCAGGCCTTTTTATTCTTCGTGACTTAATTTGATTAATGTGTTCTTCCCTTTTCATCTTCCTAATCCTAGGTTCAATCCACGCATTCTTCGCCTTTGGCTTGGATCCTGCCACATAATTGCATGGCTTTTGTTATTTTGTTTATTCCACGTTTCTGCCATATGGTGTTGTTCCTTTACTCTTTATAAACTGGAACGCAGGACTGCGCGTCTGCCGTGTGTCATGAACTGCCTTTACAGCTACAGAATTAGCATCATCTTTGTCTGCTCGTCCTTGCGCGGAGGTAATGTGGAGCTAAATGAAGGAAACCACATGCTAAAAGACGCTACACAAAAAGTCCCAGAGGAAGAGTGTTTCTCATCAAGTCTATCAGGAACAAAGATAAAATAAAATGAATACTCTCCCAACCCACCACTACACCCCCCCCCCCTTCGTTCCTGCCTCTTCTCTTCTTCTTCTTTTTTTTTTTTTTATCTCTCTGCCCCGGGCATACGCCTCAATATCCCGACGAGGCTTCGTAGAAATCAGTAAATTCACTTTCCGTACCATGTGTTCGGAATTAAACTACCAGGCGTGAGTTAATGTGCACAGGTTCACATTCCAGCGGTGCCCAATTACACCCACTGGAGGCCAGTATGTCTAATGGTGTTTCATTGTTTTGATTCTATTAGCAACTAACGTGGATGAAAGGAAGGGAAGTGACTCCCTCTTACTCCCTCTAATCCTGCTTCACTGACTGCTAGAATAATAATAAGTGGCAGGAAACACTATCTGCTGAAGCACAGGTCTGGACTCAATTTAAAATGATAGATAAAAATTGTATCCATTTTATAGCAAAGAAAAAAAAATTATAATAGTAAAAAAAAAATGCACTTTTGTTTTAAAATGATTTTAACTGTATAATTGTGTGAATAGATTAAGAGTGACACTTGACAAAAGGGATGAAGCTGACCTGCGGGTCGGAGAACACCTGCTGGATGGTGTTAATGGGGCCACAGGGGACTCCGGTCCCTTCGAAGCGTCTCAGCCAGTTAGCAGTGGACTCCTCAGAGAACCTGAGGGAGAAAGGACACACTGTGCTTCAATACAGGACGCAGAAGGAGAGGAAAAAGTGAAGCAAAGGCACAAAAGAAGCCAAACAAAAATGCCTTGTCTTCATGTATACTGTAAAAGCTCTACAGACTTGACTCCTGACTCCTCCGCCCTCCAGATGTGCCTAATCCATTCTGATGTCTGACTTCTGCTTGGAAATTTCATCACCTGAAAATCACTCACTTCTTCTTAAGGATGACCAACATGGATAATCCGAAAGACCATCATGAGATCACTGTGAATTACATCAAACCGACACCCTTCTTTTGTTCGTCATCGGATAGACACAAAGCCTCAACTGCTATGAACTGTTTACACTCAAGTCTCCATCACTGCACCGTTAATAATTTCACTGCGATACAATAGACTTAAAGGTTTCATATTTTGCTTTAACGAGAGATAACATGGTTCTCAGAGCTCCCTCTATGTGTGTGTGTGTGTGTTAATACTCCAATATGATTAAGTTAATACCTCTCAGATAATGCATGTGTTCGTCATTCAACTTCTTTATTTCACCCCGTCTTCAAATGTACTGTTTCAGTGTCTATGTAAATGAGCTACTGCTGAGCCCTGCAAAGCCGAGAACATGCTGCAGGTAGGGGCTCTGTTTGACTATATGCTGTCACAATAGGGAATCATATTGGCTTCTCTAAGCCTTGGCCAATTCGAAAAATGGAAAAGGAACAAAAAGCAGGCAGTAATTTATTATTATTTTTAATTCCCTCTTGGTTTGTACTTGCACACTAGAGAACCACCAGCATGTCTAAAAATGTCTACAAATTGAACTATGAAGAAAACATCCTCTTCCAAGTTAAAACTCTAATCATCACTCTACTCACACACCCAGTCCCCTCTGCCACCAAGGTAGTTCTGGAGCTAGTTCGAAGCCGGTGCCCAATTTTGAACCAGGGAGTCAATGTACCAGCTCTTACACAGGAAAGAAAAAGAAAAAAAAAAAAAAAAAAGATACCATGGGGCGGCACCAACACTTTGCTGGCCTAGAACAAAGGATCACTTACATCAGGGGCAGGTTTGTGACTATCATCTTATATATTCTATTCTATTCATCATCTAAAAATGACTAAATATGCAATATGTATACAAAAAATACTAGTGGCAAGAACACCAACAGCAATGGCTTTGCATGCAGTTCCATTGGATTTGTGATTTCTAGAAAACATTTTTTTTTGCCGCTAGCTTTGCTGGGAAAGCTGAGACCTACAGTACAAGGACATACTGTATACTGTGATGTAATGACATGACTCTCTGACGGAATGATGGTGCTAGCTCCTGATGTGAACTAGCACATGGTTCACTTTGGTGGAAAAGGGGTACCAAAGGAGGATGGGTTCCTATTGGGTATAGAATTTTATAAATTTGATTTAATTTTTTATTAATGTTTCCTTCAAAACGGCTTTGCGACCATTGTTAAAAGTGATTCACTGAAAATGTTCATGTTTCACTGATCATGCCTAATATGTGCAATTCTTGTCTAACTGCAGTATTATTGTCTCCTCTTTTGTTTTTATTCAGGGAACATTTCCTCATTTCCCCCCTTCAGCAATCACTGTATGTATTATAATGTATTTGTAAGAATAACCCCCTCATTTTGAACAGGGTCTGCAATGACCAGGAGATTTAAAGGTACAGCATGGAACCTTTTCCAAATATTTTTTTAGTATACATTTCCCCCAGCTCTGTGTAAATGTGCCATGCCTGCTGGTCGCATAATGGAATTTGCTGTATAGTAATATGTGTGTTTTTTTTTTTACAGTAGACATGAAGCAGGACAGTAACCTCGGTGAGTTACATTATTTTAAATACCACCAGTTGAATGTTTTAGTGTCCACTTCCAGACAGTGGAGAAAGCAGCAATGTTGCATGCATGTTCACGATGTTTTAGGTAAAGAGTGGGGGAGTGTAGTGGGGCAGAGAGACGAAGGAGCTGGAATCAATAGAATAAAAAAAAAAATTCTTTGTTTTATTAAAAACTTTTAGCTGCAAGTTCAAAACTTCAATCAATATATTTACACATGGAAAGTTCTGTGTATTCAGAGTCGGGTTAAGCACTAGTTTGCTGAGGCATCACTAAATAAATCAATAGGAAATAAATATTGTTTTGAGCAAAGGTGTCCAAAGCAGACTTTTTCCAGTATTGTTTTGATCAGGAGACTAGAAATGTTAATAAAATGTCATTAATTGGCGGTCATAATATAACAGATGTTTGTTTTGCATAGCTCACATATCTATTTACTTGTTTAACACAAGACGGCACATTTGCAGTTCAGACAGTTCAGAATACTATTTTTGGCAGCATTCGTTTTGAAAGATGACAGAGACAACCGAGACAGACAGACAGACAACTTTTTAACAACCTTGTTGTTTATCTTTGATCCACTCTTTCATTTATTTGTGCTTCCTTAATTTCTCTCACACAAAAAGGTTGTTTGTCTTTATATCATTAAAAATAATCGATTAACTGATTAGTAACTCATCAGTAATTAGGAAAAAAAAAAAGCAAAAATAGTGCAGCCCTTAAGAAGACCCATTTGTCCATTTCAACCAATGACTTTATTCTGGGGTATAAAATTTTCACCAAAATTTCAAGTCAAACTGGGACTTGTGATGAAGCTGCTCATTAACATTTTATAGAAGGCTGTGTGTCCGTGAATGACGATCCAGGCAAGGGGGACTCGTAGCCCACCTAAAAAATTCAGCGAGTGGAACACCTGAACCTTGAAATTCGATCGGTAACTTGTCGCCACCTTGAGGAAGTGATGTATCCGTCTGTGGGAACTGTACACACAATCATTCACCAACACCTCTTGCACATTACAGGAACTCGGCTGGGAGTTATTGACACATCCCCTGTACAATCCTGACCTCGCTCCAAGCCATTTCCACATGTTTGGACTCTAAAAGGAGTTCCTGGGAGGCCAGTGTTTCTGACTCAAAGCAGGCAGCACTGAGAGAACTTTTTACCCTGATGGTATCTAAGCAGTAGTGAAACACTGGGAGTACATTAGTGTACAGAGACATAAGGGTAGTTTTACTTTCATAACTGCGCTCTGTAATTTCGCACATCAAAAGTACCTGTTTGACTTGAACGCTCCTCATATGTATTTATAAACAAATCATCCTCAAAAATAAACAGAATCCTAAGTCATTTGCTTATTCATAGATTAAAATTGATCGTAAATCTCACACACGCACGCACGCACCACATCACATGTAATTGTCATACTTTGAAAAGGAAAAGATCACACACGGGTTCTTTACACATTTAACAGTGAATCAGTGCGTGTCAGGGTCCATGCCTGCCGGCACTCTGCACTCACCAGGTCTAATGGGACTGGGCTTATTTGTCGCACTGCGGCTTATCAAAGTCAAGAGTCGTAGTCGAAAGCACGCATCTCATCTCTGCTGTTGCCGTTTCAACCTTAACCGCTACTTTGATTTGATGCAAAAAAGCACACTGAACCCCGCAGCCTACAAATAAATGCTAGCAAATGGTCGTGTTTCCTGGATTAGTTGAGTTCATGTATTACATTTGACGAGATAATTTCATGAGCGCAAGTACATTTTACACCTGAAATATCGTGCAGTGGGGTGCCAAACTTTTTCCTTTTTATGATTTCTCGCACTGGTTTATAACAACTTTATAATAACTTAGGAAAATTTAAATAAAAGGAATGTACCAATATTATATTATATTATATTATATTATATTATATTATATTATATTATATTATATTATATTATATTATATTATAATGCATAAACTATGTTTTTTTTTTACGTTTTGCTTTTAAAAATTTTTATTTGACTGGCTTGTGATCAACCCTGTGATACACATCGTGTAAGACAGAAATGTCTTGTGTATGTGTTGTCATATTTGTGCAATATCCCCAGCTGCACTCTAGGCCCCTATATATTTAAGTATAAAATCTCGCTCCTACATCCAGTTAAATCAATAATAATAATAAAAAAAAATTAAAAAAAGACTGAGATTCCTGTTGTAAACATAAACGCAAGAGACATGAGTCATTACACATTTAAATATGAAAATGGATTGAATTGATAACAATGTGATGGAAAAAAAAAGGCAAAATAACAGCAGAATATAATTTTATAAAAGTAGTGTTTAATGCTGATCAAGTGGTCCGGAACCAAACTCTGACTTCCCTTCAGTAGGTTTTCTGGAATGACTCACAAATTGCTGTTTGATCATCTGACCGCACTAATGGGAACATACCAAACCAAACTGAACCGAACCAAACCTAAAAAAAAAAAAAAAACCTCCTAAAATCACAATCCCTCCTACAGTTGCGTGTCAAACTTTATTTGTGCTTGTTCGAATTAGCGATTTGTACACAGCGAAATATTTGTGCGGCTGTTCTGAGTGTGCGGTCTGCTCCTTCTGTAGGTGGCCGGGCTGCAGTTTATTCAACACAATGAGCTGACGCTTACAGCCGTGACACGCCTGCGTCTGGAACATCGGCCTACTTCCTCAGCTCTAACACTCCGAGCTCCAAGAGGAAACACAGATACAGCTTTAATGAGGGCCGTGACCTCTCGGAGAGGAAGGAGAGAGCTGTAACATCTGGACATCGGAATGCCTGTGGTGAGCCTGTCGATCCAGTGCTGCTTGGCGAGCAGGTTGAATTGATGCGTGAGAAGGCCTGCTTACCTCGCAGCCAGAAGTTGCAGCAGCTCCTTGCGGTGCTGGACGCGTAATGTGTTGGACTTGTACTTTGGATTTTCTGCCAGCTCGTTTAGGTTCAAAACCTGGATTTGGACAGGAAGGATAGCAGAAAGAAGGGGGAAAAAAAAAAGTATAGTGTATATAAAGTGGATTTTTTGTTGTATTTACAGCATACATTGTGCGGAAGTGCTTTGATGAGATCATAAGATTAATGAAGCGGAACATGTTGACTATAAAGGAATGAATAAGATGAGAGGATCCTCCTTACTTTGCACACTTTGACAAACTGCTGATCATTCCCGGCAGCCACGATAATGTATGCATCTTTTGTTTTGAAGCCCTGGAACGGTAAACGGAAAAAGTAAAAAAGCTTTAAACAATCAAACATTTTGCAATACGAAACATACAGAAAGCACGCTTAAAGCTGGCCCATCGTACATGTCTTCTCAAATCTTTGTCCTTAAGAAGGCAAGAATCCTGAGTTTCTCTAAAGGAAAGTGTTCTCGTTTGCAACCTTCAAAAACAGACTCTTAAGATTTCTAGATCTGACCATTCTTCCCCTAGAAGTCCAGTGCCACCAAGCGTCTAATCAAAAACGGCCCAGGATGTAACTTCCCTGTGCCATGCCAAGCGGAAAACAGTCCCTTCTTCTTTTAAATATTGGCTCATACCTTTTTTTTTGTCTTCCCTTGAGCTTTCTTATTATTTTCAACCTCAAATAGGCGCATTAGGGGTCTGGACCTGGTTCTGTTGCGAATAAGCTTATAATAACAAATAAAAGTTTTCTGGAAATGAATACTATACCTGAATTAGTTCTGAACGTCATCTTGGTGTATAAATATTTTGCTGTCAAATACCTGATCTGAAATCGAGTGCTTGTTCCCAAAGACACTCAACCGGGACAGAAATTCGTTTTCAAGCTTAGCATGAAATGATTATTTTTTTTCCAAAATGTAAATGTCAGATTGCTTCATTTTCCACTCCAAGTTCATTAAACTTGTCCTTTAACTGCCTCCCTGGAAAACGTCCCAGTGTCGTTTGGGAATGTGGCTGAACGTAGGTACACAACTTGAATGTTTAGAGGAGATGCGCTCAAGCTTGCGATCCATTTCCGGCATGGGATGAGCAGTCGCAGAGGCAGTGTAAACAACAAACAAAAATCAAGGTGAACAAAACAAAAAGAAGGCCCATGAGTCGTCTCCTGAAGCCATGATGCCAGAGCGCGCTGCGTGGGAACTAGCCTGAGGGCGAGACCCAACTATCATGGAACGCTATCAAACACAATTACTCCTCCTGTCATCAGATTGGACCAAGTGACTTTCCTATTTGGGGACCGAGTTTGCTAAACAGAATACACACACACACACACACACACACACACACACACACACACACACACACACACACACACACACACACACACACACACCAAAAAAACTCTTACTAAGCACGTCCTCATTATCTCTATTTTATTTGTCTTTGTTCAAATATCATCAGAAATTTCACCTCTTAAAAGCGCAGTTTGGTATCCGGATGCTTATTTTAGCACTATAATTTTATTACTGGATAATGAAAATGAATAAACTTCAAAGGATGAAAAAAAGAGAAAAAGGCTGGTGAGGAAGTGACTATTTGGCGCTGTTGAAACGTAAGTAATAACAGGAACTAACTTGTTTCATGTACGTTCCTCATCATTCAACTTAATGATTAATGAATCAAAAACAAGTTCCACATTGTTCTACAGGGAATAATAAAAATTTTAAAAACGAGCGCTACACACACCTATTTTAAATGTATTATTTATAAAACATGAGCAATACATTCACTCTTATACTTCAAAAAATAGGTTGCGTCATATTTTTTGTGGATTTTATTTAACATGTAGGTGTTCAAGTCAAACTGGGACTTTTGATGGTGTAGAATAACCGAACACATTCATGAGAGTAAAAACTACCTTGATTTCTCTATCTAATGCACATCAGTGTTTCACTAGTTCTCATCAACATCAAGATAAAAAATTTCCTGAGTACATGGGCATGTGGCGATAACTCCGATCCGAGTGCCTGTAATGTGCGATCGATGCTGGTAAATGATTGTGTGTACAGTTGTGTCTCATTCACAAGTTGGCGACGAGTTAGCTGTCGATTTTCAAGGATCAGGCGTCGGTTTTCCACCTTCATTCATCATAAGTGACTTGAACAACCCTTTGTATATTCTTCAAAATATATTAGCATTGTTATATAATATAAATAAATCATTTTTTGCCATGCTATTAACGGAAAATAATGAATAAAGGAGTGGTGGACAGCATTGCCACGTTTTTACACCCGCCTGTTGGTAATGATCGAAGTTTAGTAGACATGCCCCCGTGTTTAAGGAGTTAAAATAAAACCCCTGTTTTCATAGTTTCCAAACACCAAACTGCCCTCGTCTCCACGTTGCTTGCCACACTCTGTCTCACTCTGCTGCGTGTGCGCCTGTGTGTTACTGCCACCACAAGCTATAAAAAGCAAACAAGGATAGAGTGCACACTCCCAAGAGACCTGCAGAACACTACTGTGTCTTAAACAATCTCGTAACTGTCTTTGTCCAAAGGTTTTGTAAGAAAGGCATAAAAAAAATTACGCATTACATCAATTTACAAGTAAAAGCTGATTTTAAAGTACGTGCCATATGGGTACATCTGCACCCTCTACTGCTGATGAAGGATTTTTTTTTTGTTTGCTTCACCATAATATAATGGATCTCAGTCACTGTCACTGCACTGCATGACTAATTTAACCGGAGTCATTTAAACACAAAAACAATGCATTCTGCACTGCAGAGATTAAATATACAGGATAAGTACAAGGATGCATATATTTCCAAAGTCACAAGCATGCAAAATGTTTAACGTGTGAGTGCAGTACAGTATATTACATATACCTAGCAAGTCATGTGAATAATTGATACTGTGACTCTGTGCCTCATTTGCAGATTGAAAGTTTCTCTGTTTTGTTGCAAAGCACAAATCAGGACCAACCACACTCAGCACTCAGATGTTAATTTAAATTTGTACTGTAAATGGTGACCAGACGAATAGTGTCACAATTAACAGAAGTAATTTGCTGGACAGTTCAGCGCAGTGTTTGTTTGAATGTTGCATGCATTACATGCTTTGTCACTTAACTGAAATTTGCATCTTGCCCTGAGACCCACAGATTAGTGTCAAATACTAATACAGAAAGAAATGCATTTGTATCTTATTTCATTATTTTTCATTTGGCTTTTACAAATTAGTCCATTCAATTGACTGGGTTAACTTTTTTATTTTGTTCTCTCTCTTTTTTTTTTAAATTCATATTCCTATGTGACCTATAAATCTGCACATTATTTCATAAAACTTGAAATCACGATATGAACCTGTGCCATCATTTAATCACAAATGACTGCAATTTACTGTAACATGCACAGTCAGGAATTTATGTAGAGTTTGTACATAAATGTATTTATTTATTCATTTGCTTGTTTGTTAATTTATTTTATTACTTTTCATGTGCTACATAAATATTCCCAAACATCCTCCTTTAAATGACTTTATTTGATGTTAGCCTCGGGAAACATGAATTTAAAACGGTACATTTAATAGTTTAATATTGCAGTTTAAATCCTAATCTCAATATTTGCCAAAATAATTGCAATGTTTTTTAATTGTTAAATTGCAATGTTTTTTTTTTATTATTATTTATTATTAAATTAGCTTTAGAATCATTCAAGCATTTAAAAAAAACATCTAATTTAAGATGTTAAGGGGGGGGGGGGGTGTTGGTTAGGTATGCAGCGGAAGCTACTGGTGCCAATAATTTTAATAAACAGTGTTTTCATAATATTAAATCCTGCTCAGCATCTCACTGGATCTGGATCGCGTCCTGGAAACACTAGACATGAGACAGGACGAGGTGCCAGTACATTACATGACTAAAAAAAAAAATACTATGCAATGGCCTATACAGTACGTTTAAGCTCAGTCGTTATATATTTGTTGCTGCTTAATTGTTCCAATATCACACTTAAAGACATGAAAACACTACCACTAAATAATCCAGCCACATGAAGACCTAAGAACACAGCTGCTTTTATTTAACTTAAACACCATGTGAAAGGTCAGTGTCACTTTATTGCTCTCTCCTGTTGTGATTTTTAAAGCATTGCTGAAAGGACAAAAACACCAAGCGTAACCGAACCATCCAGGGTCGCCTGCTGCTCGCGGGGGCGTCTCATCCGGGAGATCACGCAAAAGCTGAAGACATTTGAACTTTCCGTGACTTCGCGCATGAAGTCTTGAACTCGCGTTCGCCTTGGTGCCACAAATCCCAATTGAAGCTAATGCGCATGAAATGCGGCGGTAAATAAATTATGTGAAAGAAGCCTTACTGCGAAAAATCTTTGCGGTTATTTTGCCACTGACGTTGCCCCGCCCTTTAACCACATCTTAAATGTCTTCCATAAGATCAACATGACAGAAATCTGTCATGAAGGACAAGTTTAATCCGTGGGATTTGAGCGGAAGGAAACACTTAGATCCTGGACCAACTATAACTATTCTACTACAATAAATATTAAAACTGGTCTCTAGACAGGCTTTATTTCTGGTCTGAACCCGGGAGAGAAATTTCTGCCTAGACCTCCCTGATGTTCTTCTCCCATGGAACTTCTGTCAATGAGCAATGAAGGCATCCTAACTGAATGTGGACTCCACGTGGAGTTTCTTTCACACTGGCCGGTTGCTCCAGCCATTGCCTGACCCTGACTGATGAACACTGAGCAGTAAAAGGTTTGAAAGTCATTTGGCCCTTTATTTCCATCTCATCCGAAAATAAAAACATCTAGGTACAAGAAAACCCAGAACATGCCAGTGAAGGTGCCATGCTGGTAGATGGCCTGATTAAAAAAAAAAAATCAAACACAGTCATCTGAGCAAAAAATGACCAATTATTAGAATTGTACAAATACTCAGATGAAGATGTGCATGAATTGGAAAATATTTAGCGAATAACAACATCGAACAACTTTTTGTTTAATGGTTTCGGAATAATTTTTTTGATGAATATGATTCATTGAGGCATGGTCTCCGCCTGTGGCAGCCCATTAATCTGTGATGTTGTTTTGTGCATTCTTAGATGCTTTTCTGCGCACCATGGTTGCAAAGTGTGCTTATGAGTCATTCCTGTGCAGTCTACAGTAGCAATGCTCCTCTGACCTCCCTCAGCAACAAGCTGTTTCTGCTGCTTAATATAGTAGATGTTTGTTTTTGTCTTTTGCACCAATTAGTGCAAACTCTCCATTGTTTATAAAAAGCACAGAATTATTAAAAAATATACTGTAGCATAGCAATTTAACTATACAAAATCCTTGCTCAGCTTGATCATTGCTTCGTTCATGCCAAACCGGAATGAAGGAATCAAATGAACCTGAATCAAATAGGAATGAGGTCGTAAAACCGATTTACATTTACAGACGACTTCAAGCACAGTATGGTGATGAGAGCAAATGTTTCAATGATGGTCGTACATCGGGTGTGACGATCATGGCCGAGGTGACTCACAGGCTGCTGCGTTGTTCCTGTGAACATTCAGTGAGTGGAACGCCTGATCCTTGAAGATCGACGGATAACTTGTCACCGAGTAGATGCATGCAGTATGTCTGTAAGACACCACTTGCCACATAATACAGTCCTGACCTCGCTCCCAGCTACAAATTTGGCCCATTAAAGGAGTTCCTGGGAGGCCAGTGTTCCAGACGTGACGCGGGCAGTCCGATCCGATCATGGTTCCGGTGAACTGAGAATACTTTCCACAGTACCTTGATGGTGCCCAAGGACTAGTGAAACTCTGGGATAAGTGCGTTAGTGTAGCAGGGGATTATATAGAGAAATAAACGGAGCTTTTACTCTCTGAACTGTGTTCTGTTATGCTGCACAAACAAAAGTCCCAGTTTGACTTTAACGCCGCTTATATTTAAAGTTTCTTAAATCAGTACAAATAGAAACCCTTGGACAAATGCTAATGATTGTGTTTCTTTATTTATAATTTATACTTTGGGGTTGTTGGGTTTTCCACCACCACACACATTATAGATCATTATAATACTTATTCCATATACAAATATTAACCTGTTACTCATCTATCAAATCAACATTTATTTGTATATTTCCAAACTTTTTTTTTTTACATTTTTTTTTATTATATTTTACATTTTCATGTGCATTTTATAAGATGCAATTTTATTACATACGAGTGTGTAAACAAAAAGTGTGGAAGCACATTATCTCTTAGTAATTAATACGATATAATACAACAATACAATATAAGCAATAAATCCTCTTAAAAAGTCGTTCCCACCATTAAAGCAATGGGTTATGCATGTGCACTCTTTATGAATAAAACAGCACTGAGTGAATGCACGGAAAGCATACAGAACATTTTTCACACCTAATCATGGTGATGTATGTAGCATGACTCTACTTCCCTCTCTGTCCCTCTCTTCTGGGAATGGATGCAAACGTGTTCCCACACTGCAGAGTCCTCCAGGTCTGAGGCTGCCACAGTGCATTACGTCTGAGTATCATCAACTGCAGGCCTCGTCCTGATGCTTATACAGTGCGTACATGCATGCAGCTCAGTCGGTTTAAAGGTCCGGAGTGGAGCTGAGAGAGCGGTGTTGCCCGAGATCAATGTTTTCCTCTGCAGTTTAATTTCTTTCCCAAAATGCTCAAAGGAGCCTGACAGGAAATAACCTGAGATGATTTTCTGCCGTTCGTACAATGGGATATGTTCTGCTTTTATATAACTAGTCTCAGCGTGACACAATCAGACGTGAAGCCTGGAGATATCACCAAGCCAACACTCGTAAAAGCATACCAGGCCAAGAATATCATCATTTCTTTCTGCCTAATATAATTATTAACAAGGAGTTGACATAATAAGTTGACAAGCCAAAAGCTACAGTATACTTTGAGATTGATTCATTTGTATTATTTTTTGGAAATTTAAAACAAAGCTAAACTAAAATCTCAGGTTTAGAATTACTGAAATTAAATGAGGGCTCGCAGAGGCTGTCACTTCTGCACCTGCAGGGTTGGGAGATTAAATCTCGCCTCTGGTCTGTGCTGGCATGTTGTCCCCATGCTTGATGGGTATCCTCTGAGTACTCTAGTTTCCTCCAAAGACAGATGGTATAGGTTGATTGGATTTTTCAAATTGCCCAAAGTGTCCTGTGTGAGTAGGGGCATTTGTCCTGTTGGTGCTCTGAGATCAGTGGGATATGATCCATGTCCCTCACTAGGATAAACAGTGTAGATGATTTACAACGAACATTCAGACCCTTAGCTAAAGGCACCCTAAATTGAGCTCCGGTGCACCTGGGGCGATTTCAATTGATGGGACATGATTTTCAGAATGATTTGTGTACGTACTGTATATGCATTCCCACAATTCACAGGAAGACCAAGTAACCTCCTGTACACATTTGCGATTAAATATCACGGCCCTGGTCAGGGAGGTAACCAAGTGACTCAGTAGCCCATCTAATAGAGCTTTGGAAATCCTCAGAAGGACAATAATTTCAGAAAGTTGACAGACAAGCCACTCGTGTAAAATGCATATGGCCCACACTTAATTGACTATGGGTGCAATAGCATCCCTACAGTACAGCACTGAGGTGAAGGCATCATGCTCCTCATTGGCAGGGATGAGGAGATTAGTCAGAATTGAGGGATGGATAACCATATCTAAATATAAAGAGTCTCTGTTTAAGAGGGCATTCTCAAACAAAGATCAATCAATCATCATGACAATGGCCAGAAACATAAAGCCAGAACCACACTGGGGTGGCTTCAGGACAAGTCTCTGTAGGCTTTGAGTGGCCAAGCCAAAGCCCTGACCCAAATAGAATATCTGTGAAAAGACTTAAAGATGGTGACGGTCTCCATCCAGTCTGAGCTTGAGAGGATCTCCCAGAAAGAATGGGATAAATGCCTAAATCCACTGGTGAGAAGATTGTAAAGACTTTTCCCAAAATGACTTGAGGTCAAAGGGACAAATGTAGTTTTTAGATTTGGATTTGCACTTTTTATTACGAATTATTGTCAAAAAAGCCAATTTAAACCATTTAAAAATATGTCATAATTTAGAAGGGACCTGAACACTTTTCAAATCCACTGTATCGGAAATTGTATTTTAAAAGCTTGCAATTGATTTTTAACAATATACTTACATAAAAACTTTTTTTTTTTTACATCAGGTTTTGTCCCTTTTGTCTTAAGGATTAGCACAAAATGAGGCACAGATTTTACCCCAGATGCCCTTCCTGTCGCAATCCTCCCGCTAACCCGCTAACTGCATGGTTTAAGGGTCGTGTCCAAGGACCTAACAGTGACGACCCAGTAGTGGAGGGGTTTGAAACCCCGACAATCCCCTCAGCAACTGAGAGCTTCAACTGTCTAAACCATCACTGCCCTTCTTACTTCAAAAACTTTCATAAACACAAATGTACAAAACATCAGCTGCCATCTGGTGAAACTGACAATGCCGTAAAGAACACTGTTTGTGGTAAAATAGATTTAACACAAAGCATTTTGTCTTTTGTTTATACATGTGCTCTGGGTTGACGTCAAGCCCGAAATGAGGACAAAAGACACGAAACACGAAGTCACTGAAAGTTCCAGAGTGGTAAAAACTGCCCCTTAAAGCCACCGCCACGCTCCAGTATGAGATTCCCACAAGTCTCCCTAGACGACACGTTTAACCAGCAGATTTCCGCCGGAGTAGGGAAACCCAGGCTAAGCCTCGAGAACGAAAACTCAACCCCATCCTTCACCCTTTAACCCAGACCGAGACTTCAGAGGAAGAACAGTGGGAGAGGATGTAAAGGAGCTGTCAGCACAACAACCGCTTTTATGAGTTATTCTTAGGAGCCTCTTCGACGAATATAACCACTGCAGAGAAAGATGTGGCCTAAAAATGGATTCGAAAGTGTTAGGTATAAAGCACTGAACACATGGCAAGGCCTCAAAGCAGAGAAGCGGTTTCGGATCATGTCTGCCAGCTAACACTAATCACTGGAAAGTGGTGCAGCACAATTAATCACATAAAAATCGAAACTGCAGTATGGACCTGGGCAATTATTTCATCACTAATAGCTTCAATTTATTATACAGTCCACATCGTCGGGAATTCATGTAGAGGTTTTCAATAATTTAGGTATGTTTATTTCTTAAAATAATTAAGAAATGATCTCACCTCTTAATGAGATCATTTGTCCACTTATTTGCTGTTAGCAAGGCTGAATAAATAGGACTGAATACGAAACAGAACATAAAACAGCTAAATATTGCAGTTCAAATCGCAATAGCTGTCTGTCTGTCTGCCTGACAGTCAGTCATCGTCTATACCGCTTTATCCTGTATTCAGGGTCGCGGGGTGCCTGGAGCCTATCCCAGGAGACTTACGGCATGAGGCGGGGTACACCCTGGACAGGGTACACACACTCACTCAAGCAATATGTGCCATGTCGAAATAATCGCAGTGTGATTATCAAATCATGCAGACCTACTGGAAAGGTAGATAGAGAAAGTTTTAAACAGAGCAGGTTCTCACACACAGACACACACAGAGACACACAGAGACACAGAGACACAGAGACACAGAGACACAGAGACAGACACGCAGAGACACAGACACACACACACACACACACAGACACACACCCACAGACACACCCACACCCACACACACCCACACACCCACACACACCCACACACACCCACACACACCCACACACACACCCACACACACCCACACACACCCACACACACCCACACACACACACCCACACACACACACCCACACACACACACACACACACACCCACACACACACACCCACACACACACACACACACACACACACACACACACACACACACACACACACACACACACACACACACGGTCCAGCTAAAGCTGAAGAGCCAAAGCAGTCAGCGGGGAGACAGATGGACAGGACCGTTGGAGCATATTAAAGAGAACACAGTGACCTGTGATATCACACAGCCGCTGATTTACTTAGCAGCATGAAATAATAACCACAGTACTAAAATATCTCGAGTCAAAACTGACAAATGTGCGACAAAAAAAAAAGTGAAAATTTTAATGGCTCGTTTTTTTTTTTTTTTTTTTAGAGTTGATCTGTTAAACAAACAGGGTGTACAGGACGCACAAAAGGCACTGATCAGGTCAGATGTGTAAAACATCTGCTTCACGGCTGAAGGGTAACACAGTCAGATAATTGTCTGTTGAATTTCATAACAAAAGTTATAGTTGATGAAATTATTCCACACGAGATAAAGCCAGGTTTTTGCATCAGCATACGCACTAGGATTAAGATCAAGGCTCGAGTCAATAAGTACATAGCAAATCAGTCTATCTGAATTTATTCAGTAATCATGCATGAGTAATATCTAAAGCATCTGCTAGGCCTCATCTGAACCCTGGGTTTTCATTTCACAGTGGTTAAAAAAGGGCTGCAGACTCACATGTGCATTAGTATTAAATCGGACTTATGCTCGATGACCCCTGAATTATACTGTAGGGCCAGATTTTATTTAATATACAGCACTGTGTAAAGGTTTTGAGCCCACCTCCCCATTGCTTCATATTTTGCTTCCAAAGAGCCAGACATAGCATTTTTATTTGTATTTTTAATGCAGTCTTGAGGACTACTTCTCCAGGCAACCTGAAGGACGTTTTCAGCTTTTCATTTTATTTCAAGTTTTGGTCTCTCATTTCCAGTCCAGTCCCTGACCAGTTTCAGAGAAATGTATTTATTTATTTATTTTTTGTTAAGTCACACAGTGACCTATGAATCATTCATTCAACCCATCTAACTTAAGACATGAACCAGTGAGAAACAGGTGCAGATGATCAGGACGGTGATGCTGAATGCTGAGCGCTTACAAGAGGGGAAATGAGGTTGCTGCTGAGGTTATAACAAACAACCAGCTTTTAAATTGCATCCTTATTTACTGGTGCGGCAGCCTGGTGCGGTTTGTGCTTTCAAGCATTTGTCCGTCTCTTTCATTTAATCTATATAATTTAATTTTCTTTAATAATAAAGAAATAAGAGGTGTCTCAAGGCGTTTTGCACAGTATTGTACATTTTACAAAATAATGAAGAACAGTATTAAGTCGTATATTAGTTTATACAGTTTATACATTCTCCACTTCACTTCAACAGATTAACATTTTATAACCAGAGCATGCGCAGATTTTATTTATAATCTACTATATGACTGTTTTCATTGTATGTCAATTTATGATGAAATTCAGGAACAGTGATTGGCATAAAATACATTTTGACTACATTTCCAATATGAAATTTTTCTTGGTTGCTCTTTATTTGTGCATATTTAGAAACTGTATTACTGTAGATTTTAGGAATGAGGACAGATTGGTGACTTAACTTTATACGTAGTCTTCATCGTCACACTTCTGCCTCCTCCACACAGTTTAGAAAGTGTATTATCACCAGTGAGAATATAGACGAAAATGTAGGACTAGCAGTCTAATAAAGCCTTTAATCGTTGTCCAAACCAGCAAGAATTTTGGTGAATACAGCCAACATACACTGCCTGGCCAAAAAAGTTGCGCAAACGAATATTTCGTTTGACTGCTTTTAGCTTTGATTACAGCACACAATGTGGTGTCCAGTCCATGTGTTAAAATGATTCCTCATGCACCCAGAAGCACTCTTTCTCAATTTGAGTCCTGGAATATGCCTCAGCCATCAGGGAAGAAAAACTCCATTGATGTGATACCCTGGTCATTCAGTACATCAGCTGACTTCATTTTATTTAATCCCACTCGTTAATTTTTTTTTTTCTGACCACATTCCTTCCACGAAAGTTGACTCAACTAACTTGATCCACGCCAATATTCTGACCCAGGGTAGAATCGTTTGATATATCGAACAAGTGACACCTAGGAAAAGTTAAACAGCCACCAAGAAACACAAAAACAACAATTAATATTAGTCCCCGACTTACAAACACCCAATATACGAATTTCTGCAGATACGAACGGAACATGGTTCTACATCTACTACTAAGTAGATCACGTGTCTTGTACAAAAAATAGACACTGAAGTAGAGACACCAATATTCACAATTGTATACAATATTTTTTAGTGTGTAAGTGAATGTATAAAATGTCTAAAATTTGAAAATGTATATGTGTGTGTGTGTGTGTGTGTGTGTGTGTGTGTGTGTGTGTGTGTGTGTGTGGGGAGAAATGAGTCGGCCTCACCTGTTCCAATGAATCAGTCTGGGAGCACGATGATCGAAAATGTCTGTCCTGTAAAACTGTCCTGATGGTGAATAATCCTAATTTCAGAAAATCCTCAACAAAACAGAGTTCACAGTCCAATACAGTGGAGAACAGCTTTGGGATTCCCCTCGCAATTTAAAGGTGCAGAGACAATGCTGTCACATGTCTGTGAGATTAATTTCCTTAGGCATGTTTACAGTTTCTGGCCACATGATTTAATCAAGTGGATCGGTATGCTTTACATTGTATATTCGTGTCAAAGGCGTACAAGACTCACTTTGTGGGACTTGAGAACAAATCGGACTTACAAACGTGCTCCCGGAATAGAACTCATTCTTAATTCAGGGACTACCTTCATACTGTATGAAGCAGACTGATCTTTTTTGGGAAGCTATTGGGAACCATCTTTTTTACTCTCACTCACTCATCGTCTACATCCTATTTTTTCCTGTAAACAGGGTATGAGGCAGGGTACACCCTGGACAGGGTGCCAATCCATCGCAGGGTACGCATACAGTAGACCAAAAGTTTGGACGCACCTTCTCATTCAAAGCGTTTTCTTTATTGTGTTCTTTATTGTTTTCTTTAGCCCAAACAAGTCTCTTCTGCTTGTTGCCTGTCCTTAGCAGTGGTTTCCTAGCAGATATTCTACCATAAAGGCCCGATTCACACAGTCTCCTCTTAACAGTTGTTCTAGAGACGTGTCTGCTGCTAGAACTCTGTGTGGCATTGACCTGCTCTCTGATCTGAGCTGCTGTTAACCTGCGATTTCTGAGGCTGGTGACTCGGATGAACTTATCCTCCTCAGCAGAGGCGACTCTCGGTCTTCCTTTCCTGGGGCGGTCCGCATGTGAGCCAGTTTCTTTGTAGCGCTTGATGGTTTTGTGACTGCACTTGGGGACACTTTCAAAGTTTTTTCCCAATTTTTCCGACTGACTGACCTTCATTTCTTAAAGTAATGATGCCACTCGATTGTTGTTTACTTAGCTGCTTTTTTCTTGCCATAATACAAATTCAACCTCTTTGAATGAGAAGGTGTGTCCAAACTTTTGGTCTCTACTGTATACATACACATGCTCATTGATACACTATGGACAATTGGTAACGGCAATTAGCCTAATCTGCATGTCTTTGGACTGTGAAAGGAAACCGGAGAACCCAGAGGAAACCCACCAAGCACGTGGAGAAAATGCAAACGCCATGCACACAGACCCCGAGACAGGAATCAAACCCAGGCCCTGGAAATGTAAGACAACAGTACTAACCACTAAGCCACTCTGCCACCCACCATCTTTTTTTTACTTTACCTCAAATCCAGCATGGAAGTCAGATTTAGTTTGGTGTAAATCTTACATTTCACCACATGCCACCACTTATTATAGCCATCGTCAGCCCTACAGCCTTTCTGACTGACATGAAAAAAAAAATAGCAATAGTTTGAAGAAGAAACAGTTTTTTCACCCTGCTGATGCCAAGACACTGGGTATTTGTATTATTTTTTTCTTCTTCCAATCCAACAGATGCCATCCATAATCTATGGAATAACTATAAAATTTCCCCCTACTACCTTTATTCAATGGCAGTGCTTGGACAGGTTCTGAAGGACAAGGAAAAGGATTTCTTCTCGATGTCCCAATGACCAAAGACAACACAGCAGCTGCTAAGGAAATACTGTTCCCTCGGTATGCCCCTGTTAAAGGTTTTTTAAAGGATTTTTTAATGAATAGCAAAGGAAGCAAACAACGCCATACGTCACACGGCGAACATCTGGGCCACACAACCACACACCCTGAAGAGAGTACTTTGCCATTCCACACGGAAAATTAGGAACAATGAGTGTGTGTGCATGGGGTGTGGAATGAGCTACAAGTATACTCATAGCTATTTGCATTTAGGAGCAGATGACGAACAGCATGAAGGCTCACCGAGGGATCTCTTGTTCATCAACAAAGTGATGAAGGATTCACATTTGAAATGGATGGTGTATAAGAGACGTATATTAGTTTATACAGGCTTAGTTTATTAAGACTACAATGTGCTTGACAGTATATCAAGCACTTGCTGCTCAGCGGTCAGTAAACTGTTTTTATTTTAACACCCCTGAATGTGACAATAGTGTCCCAGAGCATATCGTTAATACAGGAACATAATGTACAATTTGTGACTGGAACTCCAGTGTAAGTAATTGTTGGATTTGTACGAGTAATAATTATTTATAATATTAATGTTGAAAAACATTTTGTGTCCATCCATCAAGTTCCAACCGCTTATCCAAAATTGGGTCGCGGGAGTAGCAGCTCCCAACAGGGAACCCAAAACTTCCCCTTCCCTGGCCACCTCAGCCAACTCTGTTCCCAGACCTATGTGGAGATATCATCTCTCCACCTAGCCCTCTTCTGCACCGTGGTCTCTTCCCACCTGGACGTGTCAAGAAGACCTAGCTAGAGAGGCGTCCTAGTGGCATGCTTACCAGATGCCCGAACCACCTTGACTGACTCTGTTCCACATAAAGAGAACAGCGGATCTACTCTGAGTTTTTCACAGATGACTGAGCTTCTCATTCTATCTCTAAGAGAAAGCCCAGCTTCAATATGTTGTTGAACATATCTTACCATTTTGATTTTTTTTTTTTTTTTTGCGCTTCATTATGCTCTGGCCCCAAAATAAGATGGCTATTACAGAAAACCTTTTTAAGGTTTCCAAAAAAAATTATAATAATAATCACCTTCCCAACTATGTTTGACTGAGGGCACTTAGGGAAGGCAAGTTTATTTGTATGGCATATTTGAGAGACAATGGTAATTCAAAGTGCTTTACATAAAAGAGAAAAAAATAATCATTCAATGAAATAAAAATAATACTGCAGCAATAAAACTTTTTAAATTATTTAAAATGTAATAAAAAAAACAGTTAAAAATATAAGATATAACATAAAATAGTGCAGTCAGTTCGGACGTAGCACAGTGCTACTGAATAAATGCATACACGAACAGATGAATTAAGTCTAGATTTAAATGTGACTAATGTTTTAGCACATCTGATCTCTGGTTACGCCAGCATAATAATTATAATAATAAAGCGGACTCCCCTTGTTTTGTGTCAACCCCTGGTATTTCTAACTGACTGGATCCTAACGATCTGAGTGGTCTGCTAGGTTTATATTCAGTGAGCATATCTGCAATGTATTTACTGTAGGACCTAGGCCATTGAGTGATTTATAAGCAAGTAAAAGTACTTTAAATTTTATCCTAAATATTACAGGAAGCCAATGTAAGGACCTGAGGACTGGTGTGATGTGCTCAGGTTTTCTGGTTCTAGTCAGAATTCTAGCAGCAGCATTCTGGATGAGCTGCAGCTGTCTAATGGTCTTCTTAGGAAGGCTGGCAAGGAGACCATTACAATATTTCACCGTGCTCGTGATAAAGGCATGGACAAGTTTCTCCAAGTCGTGATTGGAAACAAAACATCTAATTCTTGCAATGTTTTTGAGATGATAGTATGCTGATTTGATATGACTACTGAAACTAAAGTGTGTCTCCAGAATCACCCCAAGATTCTTGACTTGATTTTTAGTTGTTTGACCCCTAGAGTGAAGATTTGCATTTACCTTCAGAGCTTCATCCTCGTTTCCAAATGCAATGACTTCAGTTTTCTCCTTGTTTAACTGAAGAAAATTTTGGTACAGTGGAACCTTGGATTACGAGCATAATTCATTGTGGAAGTGGGCTCGTGTTCCAAAACACTCGTAAACCAAATCATAATTTCCCCATAAGAAATAATGAAAACTCAAATTATTCGTTCCACAGCCCCAAAAATTAAATACATAAAAATAATTAATACAATCTATAAAATGAAAATAAAACAAATTAATCTGCCCTTTACCTTTAAAAAAAGTACAAATAAATCCTGACAGATAAGTGTTTCCGTTGGTGCGTGCAGGCGCCGTGTGTGTGTGTGTGTGTGTGTGTGTGTGTGTGTGTGTGTGTGTGTGTGTGTGTGTTTGT